>CATIWQ010525522.1:0-12554 GCA_949673415.1 Euphorbia schlechtendalii
AGTTGAAATCAAGTCTAAGGACTGTTGAGATCTACCTAGCAAGTTGTCTATGACATACAACCATGTGACCTTGCTATGTGGATCGGTCTAGCTTCATGTTCTTAACATGTGCCTATGTTCATGATTTATTTCTCAAATAAATCAACCAACATACAAGCCTATGGTTTTATTCATTCCCATGATTAAAACAGAATTGAGACATTTATGATTTATTATCAACGGATACTCTAATCTAAATGTAGCACAATATATATATAATAGAAAAGATTAATGCCTTTAAAATGTAACACAAAAAATGTAACTTGTTTATTACATATCAATAACACATGTCTAGAACTAGGGTACACCTAACAGTTGGCAGCTAACATAATAACGTTATACAACAGAGGAAGTAATTGAAATTCATATACATACTCCATACTCGTCTCAACGAATTCAAGAATTACCTCAGTATGAATTCAATTTTAACCCATGAAGCCTAAAGTAAAGGAATCAAAAACAAAAATATTGAAAAAAAATTACAGCGAAAGGTATTAAAAAAAGCAATGGTAGGATAATATGGAGAGAAGGAAACTAGGAAAGTTAGGTACAGAGACAATTTTTAAAACCCAACAAACTATAGCTTAAATAGGACATTACAAATGCTGGGGTAGAAATATATTCCCTTAATTTATTTTATTTTCCAATTTTTTCAACTTTAGCTGTCTTTCTCTCCGTTTTCAAAAAAAAAAAAAAAAAAAAAAAATCATTATAGTATTCTGCTAAAACCAAAGAATCTGGTGTTTGTGGGATCTTTTTTGCTGTTTTTAGCATTGTAATGATATAAAGGGAAGAGGAATTGAGTCTTTTCCTTTGACCCTTTTGAAGGAATTGCAAAAGGGGAAGGGGAAATGAGGGAAAAGTAATTAAATTGAGGGTTAATTTTTGGAGGGGATTTGGGGTTGGTGTTGCTGTTGTGGGTGTTAATTGAAAAATAGAGGGCATAATTACAAGGAGGAAATGAAAAAATACGTAAAAAAGGAGATGATGGAGGAAATGGGGATTATAGGAGGCTTGATAGGGGTTCAATTTGTATATGCTGGAAATTCTGTGTTTTTGAGTTATTTAATGTCTCTTGGTTTTACTCCTTTCATTATTGTTATTTCCACTACTATTGCTACCTTCCTTATTACAACTCCTATTGCCTTTTTCTTTGAGAGGTAGATATTTCTTTTTATATTTGCTAGTTTTTGTTATTGTCTGAAATTAAATTGATTTATGTTCTTACTAATGTTTGCAGAAGCAAATGGCCAAAGGAACTCACTTTGAAGTTGGCTTTACAGCTTGTTTTGATCTCTTTTATGGGGTAAATTTTTTTCTTCAAGATTTTGTGATCTTATGGGAAAATTATTTGGTGCTATTTTCTGTCAGTTCTGAGATTTTGGTTGTAGTTTTTTTTATTTTTTCAGCGTAATTAGATGTTTGATTTGTTGAATTTTTATTAGTTTAAGAATTTTTAATTTAAAATATTTGGTATGAAATTTTTGCGGTTGGGTTTAGATTGGGAGAGCGATAATTAAAAAGGAAATTTGCTATTTTGCACTTTTTTGGTTGGTTATAAATCGAAGATGATAAACATTTACAGGATTAGCATATTTCAAATAACTATTTTTTTAGTTCCCTCTATCAATCTTTCTTTCCATAGAGAACCTTATTTGATTTAATCTTACATGGTATGATATAGTTCAGTTAGTTCTTAATTCAAGCCACTGTAACTTTTATATATTGTTGTTTAATTAATTTTTTTCCGTTGCAGGGTGACTTTATTTCAGTCATTTTTCTTAAAGGGGATAAAGTTAACCTCACCAGCACTAGCAACAGCGATGCCAAATCTTGCTCCTGCTTTCATTTTCCTCATTGCTTGGATAGTTAGGTATTGTATTCCTATACTAAATTCAAAATTTACTACAATTTAAATCATTCAAATCTAATCTAACTAAATGTCTTTAATAAATTGATCAGATTAGAGAAAGTAAAGGTAAGTTGCGTATACAGCAAAGTGAAGATAATGGGAACATTGGTATGTGTAGCTGGCGCCATTGCTATGAGCTTCATGCACAGTACTAAACCAGTTTCAGACCCAAACCAACAACAAGAATTCATTTTTGACAAGCAAAAGATTACTGGTTGCTTATATCTCATTGCTGCTGTTTTTGTCTTGTCGTCCAATGTTGTTTTGCAGGTAACTTTTCTACTATACACCATTTTTTTACATACAAAATACAAGTATTTTTCGTTGAGATGATTTTGTTCAGAATTTAGTCACATTTATGGCTCGTCACCAGCCAATATAAATTTATTTAGTTATAGTCAAATATGAATCTTCTCCACGTACTTGGTCTATATTATCAGTTACACCGTATAGTTTACATCTTAAAAAAACAAACGAAATCTGACCAATGGTAATGACACTGAAGATTTGATTGAGCTTCCGGATTTGAAACTATAGATAGAGGTTGGTTAAGTAATTAGTCTCTTTATTCGTTTAAGTCCAAACAAAGGTTATGGTTAGTGCATACGTGCCTGAACTTAGTCCAAATGGCCTATTACTTTACATTTTGAAAGATTTTCGTACCGCATGAATTTGGTTGATCTGCATCTTGACCATGAATGTCCCTTTTTCGTGATAGAATAATTCAAGGCTAAATGCATACTTAGCCCCTCGACACTTTTTATCATTTGCAACCCTCAAATTTTGTCGTCCCTTAAACTTGGCTAAGTACATTCGTGAGCCCTCCTAGTACCACGTCTCACTTTGTGATTGACTTGACTTTTCAAAGATGTCAAATTTTGCATTTTCTCCATGCAATCAAAATGTGACACGCGACACTAGAGAGCTCATGAGTGAATTTTTGTCAAGTTTAAAAAGCTGGTAGGGATTTTTTGAAATTAAGAACGACATATAATAAAAAGTACCAAGTTTAGGAAGCAAAACATGTAATTGGACTTTATTATAAACATGTTAACATTACCATGTGGTAATTAACTATGCAACTACTCTTTTAGTTCCTTCCTCTTCAATTGTATTTTAATCATTTTGACCCATAACGAGTACGGAACTATGTTTACGATAAAATAGCTAATTTGTCACTGGACAAAAATTTATTCTTAATTTATTAACTTATAATTTCATCAATATATAATATATAAAGATAAATCACATGGAAAAATGGTGAAAATTGATTTTCAAAGAGAAACAAAAGCAAAAAAAAATACGATATAAAAAGTGACAAATACCTGGAACGAAGGAAGTAACAAATTTGATTATGATATTAACAAATTTTGCGATCATTTATGTACAGGCTTCAACTTTGGGTGATTTTCCAGCACCAACATCTCTATGTGCAATAACATCGTTGATTGGTGTGGTTATAACAGCAATGGTGCAATGGTCTGCGGATAGCCACTTCCAAATCACTTGGCCTCTGATCAATTTTGGAAAACTAATTGTATATTCTTTACTGGTAATTATTGATCAGAAATTTAACAGTAACAGATTATTAATGAATTACTAAATTAAGTTGAATAATGGTAATATTTTTGGATTTTTAAAGGCAGGTGGAATAAGTGGAGCATGTGTAAGCTTCAATGGATGGGCAATGAAGAAAAGGGGACCAGTTCTAGTATCAATGTTTAATCCAATTTCGACAGTTCTCTCTATTATTCTCTCTATTTTCACATTGGGCGAATCTATCAAATTTGGAAGGTACGATAACAAAATTTGAGTTATAATCTTTTTTTAAATTTAAAGAAAAGAAATGAGTAAACTTTTTTTATATTGTAGCCTAGCTGGAATGATACTAATGTTTACTGGATTATACTTCGTATTATGGGCAAAAGGCAAAGAAAATAAAGAAAATTTAGGGCATGCTCGTGATATATTCGAAAGTCAGTTCGAATCGGAGAAACCTCTGTTAAGTTGACAAATGTTATTAGTTTAATTATTGGCTTGTAATTTACTTTTTTCATAAGTAGGCTATAGGAACAAACAACTGATGGACTTAAGCTTGGATTAATACTTCCAATCATCATTGCAAAAAATTTCCATCCAATTCATGATTCTTAGTTTTACTACTTTTGCATATAATTAAATTTAGCGCTACTCCTTGATCATAATTATTTTGCCTCATGAAAATTATTTATGTACAAGAAATAGCCTGAAAGTTAGTTAAACTTTAGTAGGTGTATGTGTGAAAATTCTAACATTGACAACAAGGGGCGGAGAGAGAGGTTAAAATAACTAAAATATTGAAATAGAATTATATATGCTAGAAACATATAATTATCAACGTTTTGTTCTAACGGTTATGGGATCTTCACTTTACACGAATAATCATGGTTTGAAATTAAATGTGGCTTTTTTCTTTTATTTCACTACTAAATTTTTAATTCTTTTGGTACTTTTTCCTTCTTATTACTTTTCTTTCATCCTTGCAATACAATACTTTTCTAGATTTATAAAATTATTCAATATTCAATCATCTTTATTTTTCAATTAATTTTTTTTATTTTTGTTCTTCCATTTTTATTTGTTGTCCATTTTTTTACACATTTCTCTCTTTGTACTTGATCTATTTTCATAATTCTTTTACTTATTTGTCATTTTATTTTCATTTTTAAATTTTGTAATATTTTATTTTCATGCTATTAACTTTTTAACATGATTATTCTTAATTTGATTAAAAAATTCTTAAACATATCCTATTATCTTTATTTGCTTTTAAAAAATTTATAATTTTATTGGGTTTTTCTTTTTACATTTTAATTTCTTATCTTTTCATATTTATATAATATTTTGAATATAATATTTTCAAACTTAAAAAAAATTTCTTAACACGTTGATTAATGAAATACTTCTTAAATTGTGTTTTCCTATTCCTGCATTTGTGAAAAAGCCCTTTAATTTTGGGATTTTTTTCACAAATGCAAGAATAGGAAAGCACAATTTAGTCAAAGTATCATTACTTCTAAAAAGTTCTAACTAATTAGATTTAATTGTAATTTTTTGATTGAGGTCTTAGTCTAGTTGTTAAGACGGAAGTTGATAAACTCTAGAGGTCTCAGGTTTAAGTCACATCCGGAGTGGGTTTGAGATTTTTCTTTCTATTTAATGTAAGCTCAAATGAGGTAGAGTTTTTTGAAAAAACATTATGCCAAAATGCAAACTCGTATAATATGAATTATACCAATTTTTATCGAAAGCATATCAAGTTGGATCTTGTTTTAAAGATAAAATTGAACGAACAAAATATTCTAAAAAATTGTTTTGAAAAAATCAATGGTTTGAAAGACATGGTCGTTTTAAGTTAAGAAATTCAAACTAATTAAAAGAGAGAAAATTATTATTAGCAGAAATGTAATTCGCGTACAAGTTCAAATAAAAAATAATAAGATAAAATTACTAATATATGTTATTTATAATAAAATAACAATTGGTATTTCTCACCGTTCCCTAAATTGAAGTCTAGGAGCAAGTCCAATGGTTCTTCATTTTGGAGAATTCTCCAAAATGTGGAATGAATATGGGGAATGGTCAAATCCAACCATTCTCCATATGGTATATCCCAAAATGGGGTTCCCTATATATGGGAAACACGAAATAGCAAATGATTGTTATATTAATATATTTTTAATTTTGTTTTATTTTAATTTGTTTGATATTTTTTCTATTATTGGGGATAGATTTGATATATAGAAATTAATATAATAGTGGTAAAGTAATATTACATTATGAGAATTTGGAATGGCAAATGGAAAATGGGAAAGATGGTCGGAGAAAAAACACTCTAGATCCTGAAAAATGAAATTTGAGGAATTAAAAATGGGGAAAGTGCTTGGAATTGTAGGAAATATAACACTCAAAAGAACAACTTTGATTAAACTCAAGGAAAATATTACAAGAACACTCACTCAAATACAACACTACAACTCACTCTTATTTTTCCTCTTTTCTCTCTTAAGAAGTTCTTACTTCTACTTGATCATAAACAACTAAACAACTTACCTATTTATAGGTGAAGAATACAACTCCCAACAAACACATTTACTAACCACAACATCCAACTAACCACAATTCCCAACTTAAACAATAAATAGCTAACTTATTTGGTTGAATTTAATGGCTTCCAAATTAGTTGTAGTTAATGACCTCCAAATTAGTTTGGATTTTTTTTCTTAATTAAATCAAGTTTATAATCCAACACCCCCCCTTAAACTTGATCTAGTCATACCAAGTACGCTGCTCAATCTCGTGAAGCTTTTGGTTGTCAATAGCTTGGTGAATATATTCACAATCTGATCTTGTGTCTTCATGTAATCAATTTGTACTTCTTTTCTCGTAACACAATCTCGTATAAAATGATAGCGGATATCGATGTGTTTGCTTCGATCATGGAATACAGGATTCTTCGCTAATGCAATGGCTGATTTGTTATTGACGTAGACCTTACTCGGTTCTTCTTGCATTAAACTAATCTCCTTAAATAAATATCTGAGCCAAATTGCATGATAAACACACGAGGTTGCTGCAACGTATTCAGCTTCACAAGCAGACAATGTGATAATTGGTTGCTTCTTTGACATCCATATGAAAGCAGTATTACCCATGAAAAACACAAATCCACTTGTGCTTCTTCGATTTTCTTTATCTCCACCCCAATCACTATCGTTATAATCAACAAGCTTGTAATCATTAGATATTGAATACAACAAGCCGAAGTCAATTATACCTTTCAAATATCTTAGAATTCCCTTGGCGGCTTTGAAGTGGGTGGTAGTGGATGGTTCCATGTAGCGGCTTACTAATCCGACAGCATGAAGAATATCTTGTCTCATACAGATGAGATAACGTAGACTTCCTACTAGACTTTTGAACAATGTTGGATCTACATTTTCACCTTCTTCATGTTTAGATAGTTTGATCCCGTACTCCATTGGCATGTTGATCGGCTTACAATTGTCCATCTTGAACTTTTTGAGGATTTCCGTTGCGTAGCTCTCTTGTGAGATGAAGATTCCATTATTATCCTGCTTGACTTCGATCCCGAGATAATACGCCATATGTCCCATGTCTGTCATTTCAAATTCCCTTGTCAACACTTCCATGAATTCTTTAAACATGCTTGGGTTGCTTCCACTAAAGATTAAATCATCCTCATAGAGGCACACAATCAAAATGTCTCCATCTTTGAGCTTTGTATATAGAACATGTTCGTAGGGACATTTGTTGAAACCATTCTCTCGAAAGTACTTGTCAATTCTACTATTCCATGCCCTTGGTGCTTGTTTCAAACCATAAAGAGACTTATTCAACTTTAACACCTTTTCATCATGGCCTTTGGCTTGATAACCTGGGGGTTGTTGTATATAGACCTCTTCTTCAAGTACTCCATTTAGGAAAGCAGATTTTACATTCATTTGATGAATCTTCCATTTATTTTGAGCAGCCAAAGAAATAATGAGTCTAACAGTTTCCAATCGAGCAACTGGAGCGAATACCTCATCGTAGTTAATTCCAGCCTTTTGACTATAGCCTTTTACAACGAGCCTCGCCTTGCATCTTTTGATCTCTCCTTTGGCATTTCTCTTTATCTTGTCCACCCATTTGACACCTATCGCCTTGTGTCCTTTGGGAAGTTATGTGAGTTCCCATGTGTCATTCTTCTCAATTGCTTTGATTTCTTCATCCATCACTTCTCTCCACCTTTTCTCTTGAGCAGCTTCTTGGAATGTCATTGGTTCACAATAAGCAAATAAACAAAATAGTGTTAGATTGTCTAGTTGTTCAGTTACTTCATAGAGATCTTTAAGGCTTCTCAAACGAGGAAAATCTCTTTCTTCAATCCCATCTGAAGATGAGGAAGATGATCCACTTCCATTAGCAGGAGAGTTTGGTAAAGTTTTGATATCTTGTTGAAGTTCTCTTAGTTGCCCAGTCGGTATCTGCTCATCTTCTTCTAGTTCGAAAAAATTAAATTCACCTTTACGAGAGTTGAAGTTCTATTTTCCTTCTTCATCAAATATTATGTCTCTATTTATCACAACCTTCTTATCATCTGGATTGTATAGCTTATAGCCTTTTGAGCTTGAGTCATAGCCGATGAAGATGAAAACTTTTACTTTTATCATCCAACTTGGTTCGATTCTCATCTGGTATGTGAATATGAGCTATGCTCTCGAAGACTCGTAGGTGGAAAATTCCAGGCTTCCTTCAACTCCATGCTTCTTGTAGAGTCTTTCCCCATACACTCCTTGTAGGAGAACAATTCAATAAGTACACTGCACATGCCACTGCTTCTGCCCAAAACTCCTTGGCTAGCTTCTTGCTCTTGAGCATACTTCGTGCCATGTCAAGGATTGTTCTGTTCTTCCTTTCTGCCACACCATTTTGTTGGGGGGATCTAAGAACTGTTAAGGGATGACAGATTCCATTTTCTTCACAAAACTCGTTGAATTCCTTATATGTGAATTCTACTCCTCGATCAGATCTCATGGCTTTGATCTTAAGACCACTTTCATTTTCCACGGATGCTTTGAACTTCTTGAATGCTTCAAATACTTCTGATATTTTCTTTAAGAAATATGCTCACATTTTTCTTGAATAATCATTAACAAATAAAAGGAAGTAACTATTATTAGCAAGAGATCTTGGCTTGATTAGACTATAGACATCGGTATGGATGAATTCTAACAGCTTCTTGGTTCTAGAGGTTGACTCCTTTAGAAAGCTTTTTCTGAATTGCTTCCCTTATAGACATCCTTCGCACAATTGATCAGGATGATTGATACATGGTACACCTCTTACCATTTCTTTCTTGGATAACAGCTCCAGTCCTCCAAAGTTGAGATGACCAAATTGAAGATGCCATAGCCATGATGAGTCTTTATAAGAAGCCTTTAGACACCTTGCAACATCATTTAAATTGTTTAAAGGAAACATTATGTTCTTTGACATTCAAACTTTAGCGATAAGATCTCCATTGCCATCTCTTATAGAAAGACTATAATCTTTCATATGAATATCATAGCCTTTTTCTAAGAGTTGGCCCAAACTAAGGATTTTGCATTTCATATTAGGCACATAGTAGACATTTAAAATTAATTGGTGGCTAACATCTTTAGCACGAAAGAGGATGTTACCTTTCCCCTTCACGGATATTTTGGTATCATCTCCGAATGACACATCACCACTTACTGCTTCATTGAGTTCCACGAACAAGCTTCTTCTTCCACACATGTGATTGCTTACACCGGTGTTAAGATACCATGTGTTCTCTTGGTGTTCACTGCTATTGTTGTATGCTAGCAGTAATGTTTCTTTCTCCTCGGTCTTCTCCTCTACAAAATTTACCTTCTCCTCGACCTTATTGCTTGGAGCTCTACATTCTAAAGCATAGTGTCCAAACTTTTGGCAATTGTAGCATTGGACTTGAGATTTGTCATACCTTGCATTTGGATTGCCTCTCCCTCGATCATGAGTGGAGCTTTCTCCATTCTCATAGTTATTATTGGAATTGTTGTTACTATTCCAACTTCGTCCACGACCACGGCTACCGCCTCATCCATGGCCTCGACCTTTACCTCTACCTCGACTTCTTCCATGTTGACTTTTAGTGTTACCATGGCTTTCATTCGTATCCTTGAGTTGTAGCTTGAGGAGTTATTCAGCGATCCCTTGTTTCTTCTTGTGTTTTTCTTCGTAGGCTTGTAGTGATCCTTGGAGTTCCTTGATCATCATTTCATCCAAGTCTTTGGTTTCTTCAATCGTCACCACAATATGCTCAAATTTGGAATCCAACGATCGAAGTATCTTCTCTATGACCCTCACATATTCTAACTTCTCACCATTTCTCTTTAATTGATTAGAGACGGCTACTACTCTTGAAAAATAATCTGAAATGGACTTTTATGTTTTTATGTGTAAGGATTCAAATTCACCTCTTAAAGTTTGGAGATGCACCATTTTCACTTTCTCAACTCCTATGACGTTTGCAACTTCTCCCATGCTTGCTTGGTGGATATTGCATTTGAGATCTTCTCAAAACCGTCGTCATCTAAGGCTTGATAGACTAGTAAGAGAGCTTTCTTGTCTCTCTTTCGAGAATCCTTCAAACTTCTTGCTTGATCGGGTGTAAGAGTGGTTTCATTTTTTGGCTCGTTGAAGCCTTTCTCTACGATATCCCAAACATCATGCACACCGAGAAGAGCCTTCATTTTGATACTCCAGTTGTCATAGTTGTTGTTATTGTTGAGTGTTAGAACTTGGAACGATGCCACTCCATTCGCCATATTACTCAGATAGCTTCTCTAGGCGTACACGGGCTGTTGCAACACTTTCTTGAGTCTGATGCAACACTGTGTGTTTTGTAAGAGCCTTCTGACGGATTTCTGCAAGAGATTGTTTTCCCTTGCAGCTTGTAGATTTTCTGATGGATTCTGCAAGAGATTGTTTTTCCCCTGCAACTTGCAGATTTTCTGACGGATTCAGCAGGGAAACAGCAACGGAATTATATTCCCTTGCAAACTGCAGATTTCTTTGAACTTGGCTTTCTTCACCAGGAGATGAATTTTTTTTCGGAAGCAAAATCGAGCTTTGAACGTGGCTCTGTTACCACTTTGTTGGGACTATAACACTCAAAAGAACAACCTTGATTAAACTTAAAGAAAATATTACAAGAACACTCACTCAAATACAACACTACAACTCACTCTTATTTTTCTTTTTTTCTCTTTTAAGAAGTTCTTACTTCTACTTGATGATAAACAACTAAACAACTCACCTATTTATAGGTGAAGAATACAACTCCCAACTAACACATTTACTAACCACAACATCCAACTAACCACAACTCTCAACTTAAACAATAAATAGCTAACTTATTTGGTTGAATTTAATGGCCACCAAATTGGTTGTAGTTAATAGCCTCCAAATTAGTTTGGATTTTTTTCTTAATTAAATCAAGTTTATAATCCAACAGGAATTGCTCTAACGTCCAGTTGAATTGAGTATAAGGATTTTGAATTTAACAGTGTCCTCGTTTTCGTTTTTTTTCCAACTGCGATTTCCGATACGCATTTTAGACTATACAGTATTTATCGACATTTATGACCATATCACTATAATAGGATGTTTCAAATTTAAGATAAATTAATTTAGCTTCTAATTATTTTATGTTTTTAGTTTCTTTAATATGATTTCATGAAAGATATAATCTTTATAATTGGAATTTGCTACCGGAACTAAATTTTAATATTTTATTTTCACTGAAGATTAAAAAGAATAAAAACAAAGAGTGAACTCTTAATACTTTTATTTTCTTCCAAACTGAATTTTTTTTATCTTATTATACCTAAGTTATAATTATTCTTGTTAAAGGATGATCTCAAGAGATGTTTTAATACATATATAAAAAAACTGTCCTCAATAGCTAAGACTATTGCAGAAGCATCACAAGCCTTGACTATATCAGAGGTTAGCTCCGCATCAAAAAATAAAGACTGCGTTAGAAGGTAGAAGTCTTAGAAGATAGAAAAACTATTTCAGAGGGAGTATCCTCTGAGTTAGATATAATTGTTGGACAATCCTTCAATCACTGAATCAACATTGTAGCGGTTTATTCTCCACCTAAAAGGAGATTCACTAGTAGATTAATCTTGAACAATGATTCCAATGACTGCATTAGTCAGATGCTGAACCAGTATAAAAATATAGTGTTTGCAATCTCTTTACTCTGAATTTTATTTGTTGCAACCACAGTTATAAACCCAAGTTAAGCAAAATTAAAAGAAACTGTGTCACCTTCTAAAGAAACTTAATTAACGAAGTTTTACTCAAAAGTAGCATCGAAAGGAAATTCCACGAAAGCATCCGAGGACAATGATTAACTTGAAAAAGAGTCATTCAACCCCTTTAACTTGTTTAATCACCCTGCTAGATCCAACAATTATATCCAGAAATTAAAATACTTTAGATTTTTTATATTTAAATATTCTATTATACATTTCTTAATAATATTATTATATTTTTATGTAGTGTCTAGAACACTTTTATTAATATGTTATGATAGTCAATAGACACTAATTTTCCAGCTTTTAAAATAAATATGTGTTCTATTTTTAACTTGTTTATTTTAATATAAAAAATTATTAAATTCAAATTTAATTAATACGATTGAGCTAAAAGTTTGATACCCTTAGTGCACTAACCAGTCTCTGTCATTGTGGTCACACCTCCTCCTAGAGTGGAGTAAGAATGTGAAATTTCCGATTTCGAATCCTAGGTTCCTCAAAAAATTTAAAAAATTATTTCTTTCAAAAATAAATGATGACATTATCTTCCATAGATGTAAATGGTAATTTAAATAAAAATAATATACACACACACACATATATATGTGTGTGTGTACATACATACATACATACATATATATACATACATACATATATATATATACATACATACACACACACACACACACACACACACACACACACACACACACACACACACACACACA
>CATIWQ010525590.1:0-16586 GCA_949673415.1 Euphorbia schlechtendalii
ATATATATAATCAGAAAAATTGCATACAAGAAACTAATTTGGAGAGAATTAATCTAATTTTTAGCTAACCATAAAATCAAATACATTAATGCCATTAACATGTCAATTTATGCAACTGAATAGAGTGATTTTTTTGAAAAAAATATGGAAATAAAGTTTGCTATCATTTTTAATTTCATGGACAATGAAAATATAATATGATATATATAAATGTAATTATGTATAATCAAATTACGGAGGTAAATATTTTGGGGCCCCTTAAAATATGAGGCCCTAAGCAGAAGCCTAGTTGGCTTAATGGTATGGCCGGGTCTGTTTTTAACATGTCAATTCTAACCCGGTTGAACTCGGTTCATCCATTGATCCTTAACCCTCTACCTTCACCGATTCAAGGGGCCGGACCGGATCTGGCAACCATGCAAATAACATTTACATATATAATTGTATTTGAATTGTAAAAAATAATATTATATCATTTTAACATAACTATATATATAAACTATTATAGATTCCACATGTATATTAATATAACAAAATTATAGAATGTGTAAAAACTATAACAAACTATAGAATATTTAACTGTAACAAAACTATAATATGTTAAAGACTATAGTAGAGCTATTTAATATGCATGTAAATTCTAACATAAATATAAACTATAGTAGAGTTATACTAGTTCTTCAGGTGGGTCGGGTTTAGAGCATGCTTCGTTAGACTTTCTTACTAAAATATTAACCTAAGTCTGACCAACTCATACTTTAGAATTTCGCACTTAAATTAAGTTTACAAGATTATTTCCAAACTCGACTCACGTCATATAATAATTTATCTTTGAAATTTTGAAGGATTAAATAGAAACCAAAAAATTCAATCATGTTGAAATCTTAAACATAGTTCCAAATTTTGCTTGAATACTTTGATATTATATTATATAAATAATTGCATTCAAGTTTAAAATTCTAATATGTTAAATTATAAAAACTCAAAACAATTATTAAATATAAAATATAGTGTATAAAATTATTATTCATTGGGCTGGAGTCGAACTCAAGTTTTACATATGAACCGAGCTTAATCCATTTAACTTTGGCTTTTATGTGCTTAGAACAGGCTTTTAAAAAAGAGAAATTGTGATTTTTACCCCATATGAAGTTTCACTTTAATGAAATACTCCTTTTGCAACATTTTTTATTTAATTACCCCTTTTTAATATTTCCTTTAATAAAATACCCCTTTATTAAATTGTTAATACTCTTTTAAAGTGTTTTAAATACAATCGTTTCTTCCTTTTTAATTAATGTTTATTATGACAGTTTTTTATTTTGTAAGATTCTCCTTTATCTGCAAATATTGTAAGATTTTTAATTAATGTTTATTATGAAATTTTTTTAATTAACGTTTATTATGATAATTTTTTAATTACAACAATTTCTTCCTTTTTATTAACGTTTATTATGGCAGTTTTTTATTTTGTAAGATTCTCCCTTATATGGCGGTTTTTTAATTAACATTTATTATGACAGTTTTTTTATTTACAACCGTTTCTTCCTTTTTATTAACTTTTATTATGACAGTTTTTAATTTTGTGAGATTCTCCCTTATCATCAAAGATTGTTCTTCCTCAATTGAATTCACATTAATCAGTATTTTCTTTCTCATTAATCATGGTTCTGTGATTCTTCTTTTTTTTACGTTAAATTGTTTCTTAATGAACTATACACATTATACATTCACAACCATACAACAGTAGTCAAACCCATACACATTATCAAAATGAACTATACACATTATACAATTACAACCATGCAATAGTAGCCAAATTCATACACATCAAAATGAACTGTACTCATTATGCAATTACAACCATACAATAGTAGGCAAACCCATACACATCAAAATGAACTATATGCATTATACGTGTATAACCACAAAACAGTAGCCAAACCTATACAGCCATACACAATTTACACTTGAATGCTGTGTCTGGGTGGTGTTTCTTGCAGAATGTGTGGTCCTCATCTTCTTCTTGTTCATATCTGTTATAAAGGATAAAAAATGTAAGCTTCAAACGTATGCAATACAATCTATACAGATTGACGATAAAATCCATACAATTAATAACTATAAAACTATACAAATAAATATAAAATTACAACCATAAAACAGTAGCCCAACTTATACACATTATCAAAATGAACTATACACATTATACAAACACAACTATACAACAGTAGCCAAACCCATACACATTTTCAAAAATAGTTTTCATAAACCCTAGATTCAGATTCTGATTAAACATCTTAATTGAAGCCCAACCATTTAAACCGTACACTTTCTAAAAAACCATATTTAGAATCAAAATCATGGTCCGAATCTCAATTTTTACCACAATCAATGGGAATCCCAATCATATAAACCATACACTTTCCAAAAAAATGTCATTTGATGAGATTTAGTTACTAAGAAACCCTAAATAGTATAATCTAACAATGAGAACCTAGTGAATAAGTTTCAAACCCATGTACAACATACACTTTCAAAATAATCTCAAAATAGAAAACTTACTTTATAGAAGAAATCTCCGATTGATTTCTAAACTCCCACCGTCTTTTATGTTGTTGCTGCTGTTCCTTTTTTTAGGTTTAGGGTGATGATTTTGATGGAGAATCGAGTTCAAGAAAGGTGAAACCGATTACAAGTTTTCCTATTTTGCAACTTGTCCGTCATTTGCAGATTTCTTGTTGCAGATTAGTGAAATAGAGTTCAAGATTTCTTGTTCTTAGGTAAATGATGATGGAAAAATAGGGGTTGAAGAAGATTGAAATCGTTTAGAATTGCACCTATTTTGCAGCTCGTTGTGTTCTATATGGAATGT
The DNA here is from genome assembly GCA_949673415.1 of Euphorbia schlechtendalii. Lineage (NCBI taxonomy): Eukaryota > Viridiplantae > Streptophyta > Magnoliopsida > Malpighiales > Euphorbiaceae > Euphorbia > Euphorbia schlechtendalii. The sequence goes on from CATIWQ010525590.1 coordinate 2,876, forward strand.
ACTGCAAATCGTGGGTTAATTAATTAGTGGAGATACGGTAGTTAATTAGAGGGGGACATATAAATTTAAAAAGGGGGTATTTTGTTAATTAGTTTATCTAATTGTGTTATTTTATTAAATGCATGGGTGCAAGCATGAAACTGATATCTCATATGGGGTATTTATATAAAAAACACTTAAAAAAACATGAGGGTTGAAGCAGGTTGGGCTATAAGTCATGTAATGGGTATAATAGCATAATGGGCCATTAGCTTGTTGGCACAATTGATAAAATAAAGGGAAATACAAGTGGATTCCTCTTTTGGTAAAGTATTTTTCCTTTTAATGCAAGGAGATAATATTTTTGTTTCTCTTCTTTTTTTAAATTTATGTTTTTGTTTTTAGCTTTTTTTGTTTTTCACCCCATCTCTCTCTCATTGCTGATCTTTCCATCTCTTTCTCTCTATAGATTTCTTCTTCCTCCCTCTTACGTCTCTGATTTTTTCTTTTTGCTTACTTCTTTTTTATTTCTTTTCATCTTTTTTCTTCTTATGATTTTACAACCAAGGTAGGGTTTGTTGATTTGCTGATTTTCATTTTTGATTTGTTCCGATTTGCCTTCTCTTTCTATTTGTTCCGACTTCTTTAGATCTGTTGATTCCATTTTTTCTAATTTGCTTTACTCCTTCGATTTGTTACAATTTGTTTAGATCTATTAAGAAAACAATTTGTTTGATCTTCTCTTCATCTTTCTCTGGATCACGATTTAGTTTGTTATTTTGTACAGATCATGATTGAGTATTGGTCATGCGATTTTAGGTTGTATTCTATGATTTTTAGTTGTGAATTAGCGTTTTCAAATATGATTTTATAGATCGAATTTCATTTTCTTTCTATATGATCATGTTCTTATAGTAACAGTTGAACATATTTTTCTCGATTTCATTGGGATTTTCTATCCATTATTTTTTTTTGTTCCATATCAAATATTGTGTTTTAAACATGATCCAGAAGGTTGCTTTTGCTTATGACTATAAAATTATTTAAGGTGTTCTTAGTCACTAGTTGATGATTGGAACAAAGTTATTCTAAATGTCACAAATCAAGATATTAAAGTTGATGATGCATAATTGGAGGAAAGTGAAGTGTATGTAGCAGCTGCAAAAACTGGTGAAGGCAAGGTAAATGTTGTGGAATTAACTAGCCAAACTCCTATTCTTGCAATTCTCATTTCATTATTTAATTAAATATTTGATGTATTTCTTTTTTGCAGCTGAGCTATTGGATGAAAAACATACTACCATCTACAAGAGAGCGGTGGACAAGAACTATCACTTGAAAATGAAAGCTAATAGATTTTTTTTAGTGAAGTAGTTAGAAATTTCCTTTAATGTTTGCCTTCGAATCATCTATGTTTTAAGTATGATGATTGTATTGTGATTGTCGTAATTTTGTTTGTTTTTATGTCTTTCTGTCCTTCCTTTTGAATTTAGTTTTAGCTTGTATCATTATACCTGGTGTAATGGTCATATACAAGGTATATTGATCATTACATCTATTATAACAAATAATATAAAAAAGCATGTGATTGTTGATAATTTTGTTAATTTTTAGGTCTTTTTCGATTTCCATTTGAATCTAATTTCACATCATGTCATTATACCTGGTATAATGACTATTAAAAAAAGTATTAAAATAAGTTTCAGATTTTGCATTTGAATAGTATATGATCATTATACCAGATATAATGATTGTTATACCTGGTATACGAGTTGTTATACCTGGTATACGAGCTATTACATTCTTATAATTGAAAATAATACTCAATTCTATACCAGAAATTATATTATGAATGCCATATACATGGTAAAAGCGCTATTATGCCATACATATTGACTATTATACTAGGTATAATCAATATTATACCGTGTATGCTATGACAATTTTCTATCACTTTGAAATTTTATGGGACTGGCTTCAATGTTAACATATCATCTATATCAGATACATCTTACATTTGTTGATTTTTCAATTTGTTAACTTGCTATTATAAACAAGCAAAACCTATCATTACTGCTGTTATACCTAGTATGAAAGATGTTATACTGATATATAAGATGTTATACATGGTATAAAAACTATTATACCTAGTATAAAGCTAACTGAAAGTCACATAAAGTTATAATATCTTGAGTTCGTAGCAAGATAACATGTTCTATTTCATCTTTTTCCTACTTCAATACCTTCGAGTACGACTAAAAATCTATGAACTTTTGAGGCTCAACTTTAACCAGCTTTTTCCTAATTTGGGTTCATCTTGTTGTTTCAGGCTTTGGGTAAATATCGAGAGATTGATGTGCATTTTTCTAAGTTCATTGAGTCCTTCAACCTCGAAATGATTCAAAAGTATTTATTTATCCAAACTTACAATCTTAAAACTAAACAAAATAATTTACTTAATTTTTGAATTTTTTTTGGAACAAATAAGAAATATGTCAGTTATATACCTGTTATAAAAACTGTTATACCTGGTATAACAACTTTCATACCATGTTCTTTTTTGTAGAAAAACCATTTCTCAAATCTGAATACATTATACAAGGTAGAAGAGCTATTTACTCGGTACAATAAATATAGTACTTGGTATAATAAATGTTATACCTAGTATAATATATGTTATACACGGTATACCTCTGTAATTTAGAAGTAATTAAACTCCAAGTGCATCAAAGAGGCAAGCAATATTAGATTCACTTGTCAATTTCTAAGTAATGAACATGGCTAGAGAGAGGAAATTATTTAAACAAGAACAGACCAAAATCCATCAAAAAACGATAATCAAAAGAGTTGCAGATCTATCAAATGTACAAACTAAATAAAGTTTTTACCAAAAGCTTGGAAATCTCTTTCAGTGAAGATGATGAAATATTCAAATCTAAAATAAAACCAAAATATTTCAAATAGCACAACCAGCAATTATGCATCGGTGGAAGTACTGGTGCTAAAAACTCATCACCTAAACCAACAAAACCTAGATTCCCATCAACGACGAAGAAGAAATTCCTCCACCTACTTTCCTCCTGCCTGTGTCGTTCTCTAATCTCCTTCAACACCATATTTGTATGCCTAAGATCATAGTAATAAACAGCCACAATTTTATCCCTAAATATCTCCATTAAAATGCCTTTTACTTCGCCAAACACCTCCACTTCTCTCCCAATCATGAACTTGCTAACATCACTTCGCACAGATTTGAGCACTAGGGTCCAAATCAAAGAGAGTGAGGTATTTTTTTGTGTTTCAAATCAGTGAAAAAATTGTACAGAGAGGAATATCGACGAGATCAGATCGGAGTGAAATTAATTGAAGAAGAACCAGAGTAAATTCGAAGCGGAAGATTAGAGTTGTTGAAGTCATGGTGCGACGACGGTTGATTGGAGGTTAGGGTAGAAGGCGAAGAGGAGATGAGACGATGAAAGAGTGAAACTAGGATGATTTAAGGAGAAGAAGATTGAAGTAGAAGATAAATCGTTAATTAATGTAAAAGAAAAATTGGAATTTAGGATTGTGAGCTCTTGAAAAATTTGTTATGACATGCGCTCTAATTATTGTAGCTTTTCAGAGGAATTCTATAAAAACCCCTACAATAAATTGGATGAAGCTTCACATGCCCATGTTCCATAAGAATTCAAATCCATTTGTAAACTCTAGCAAAATTTTCACTTTGACGGGAAGACAATTGATTTCAAATCAAAACTACATATTATCTACATTATTCATGTTAGAAAAGATATATGAAATGTTAGTGCCAAGTGTTATGACAGACAGAGTTGTCAAATGATCTCTAATAATTTGTACTAGCTTGTTGACTTTAACACATTTTTGTATCATCAATATGCTGGAATGATGAGATTGGTTCATCAATTAGTGAGCTGACTGCACTCACCATCTTAGTCGGAGAGGCGTAGCCATCATCTGTCTTGTAGAAAAGATGCAATATTTTACTCATTATCCAAAACAAGTCTTTGCAACTTCTTGGAATCAAACTATTCTTTTTCTCCACTACCATTCTAAGCAACTCTTTTCTATGACTTTGTATCATTCTCGATACGTGTTCTTGTGCCTCTTCTTCCGTCACTGATCCTTCGCTAAGCACAACTTGTAATGAAACGCTGTTCAGTTTTCCTTCTGCACTCTCTCTCTGCAACAATTTTTATTTCATTAAATATTAGATAGACATTAACCCAACCGAGTCTGTAGTATTTCATTTAATGATTGATTTAATATGCTACCTTAACCGACATTTTGTCGTTTTTGAGTCTCCCAATCATACTCATGTGTATGAATATGTTATCGTGTTCTTGACTCTCTATGACTTGTTGGGGCAATGGATGCTCCATTAAGTACATGGGTATTTGAACCACTGGTCCCAAAGCAAAAGATACATATCCGTTTGATAAATATTCATACATTGTTGGCACTACTTTGTTCTTTGCCCATTCTGCCTCCTTTAACATACTCTTCAGCAATGCAATCCACTGCATAAAAAATGGACAACGTGAGTAATGTGATTAGTTCTATTTTTGGCAAAATTAAGAAAAGAGAAAGACTTACAATGTCAACTAAATGATATCGGACACATCGGCCCTGGTGTAAACGGGCTATGGCAGCCGTTTCATTGATTGTGCCATAAACTGCATGGAAGAGTATTTCCACATCTTTTGACTTGAATCCAATATTTGCGTAATCATCCCATCTGTACACCAAATGTTTTAGCTGTGTCTTTTTTGTATGCTCAATTTCAATGCTCCCTCTTATTTTTATTATATGCTGCTTTAAATCATTTTGCAAAATTGAGGTCAAACTAATAAAATTTAATAAAAATCCAATTTAGTTCTACACTATATTTTCCGTATATGGATTCTCTTTGTTCTCAATTATTATAACTTAAATTTAATTTCTTTCCATTAATACTGGACTTTTTAAGTTTAAATGAAGGTAAAAAGCTACAAGTACATTAGTATTGATAATTAATTTTTTTTTCCTGATACATGGAGATCTCCTTTAACTTATCCCAAAACACCTATTTATTCCCTCGATTTTTGAAAGTTCCAAATTGTAAAAAAGTTTCAATTAACCTCCTAGATTTGCAAAAGTAAACTCATTTGCCCCCTCAATACCATGTCTCGGCTTCTGGATGTAGAGAGAAAAAAAGATATATTGAAATGTCAAACCAACCAAAATCTGGCACGTGACATTTAGGAGACAAATGAGTTCACTTTTTGCAAGTCTAGGGGGTTATTCGAAACTTTTTTGCAAGTTCAGAAAGTTATTTGAAATTTTAAAAGTTCATGGGGTAAATGAATGTTTAGGGAGTTTAAGGAGGTCTTGATGTATTGTCCATGGATCATATAAAACGAAATGCAACATTGAATTGAAATGTATAAAACAAACTTATTTTAGTACCTTTCAACCAATTCTATGAGGTTTACTAGTTCGTCCATGGTTCCACCATAGTCAAAAAAGTCATCAACAACAGTTGTAAGTACTGAATTCTGGGCCCACGAGGCTCGAGCATCACTTAGATGTGGCTGAAAAATTTCAGATGCAATCGAAAAATATGCGTATCGAATTTTATTTTTTGTAAACTTCAAATTGTTTATCTCATATTTTCTCACCCATCTGCATTTGTATATAAAAAATCAAAGATAAGTTAATACATGAAATAAATTGAATATGTATTCACAAAATAACATGTCGTATAACGGATTTGAGAAAAGTACCCTTCTAGTTGTTCTAGTTCTCTTTGGTGTATGGCTTGGCAATAATTGAAATCTTTGATTGAAAAAGCCACCACATCTCTGACATCAATGCCCAAATGCCTACAAAATACGAAAAAAATCTGTGTTCCCATTTCTATGTCCCCTTCAATGTATTTCATTTAAAATTTGACAAGTGTAAATTTTTGAAATTATTTTATTCACTTTAATTTTCTCTTTCTTGTTAGTGGGATTCTCTTTCCTTTGTATCTTACATTTGTCAAATTTTGAATGAGGTACACTGAAGGGGACACAGAAATGGGGACAGCAGATTTTTTTCCACAAAATACCCAATTGACAAATAAAGTATTAACGTGTATAATTAATTCCCTTAATTTAACTTGACTGCAACGCGATTATTTCGCTGTTAGAATTTAATGTCCCTAAAATATTACAAGTTACCACCTTATAAATTGGCTTGAGTTTCTAAACACTTGAGGTTGTTAATGTTTCTAAAACGAGGCTTGTAACTGAAATATAAGCAGAGCTTAGAGTGTAATCTTCATTATAAGAAGTATTATGAAGTGTTTCTCATGACCTTTTTTACTTTTAAGCTAAAAAAAAGTAAAGTAATACATATTTTTTTGTTAGTATTTTAGTGTAATTGGACTGATTAATTGATCAATGCAATCGTGATGTATCATCGAACAAGTCGGGAGAGTGCGAAGTGCATGCTTGCTCGGGTTCGGTCACGATTCGGGGGTTTGAGGGTAGCGCCCCCGGGAGCGGGGTCTAGGGGTTGCAACCCCTGGCGGGGTGGTCCAAGGGACAGCGTCCTTGGCCGGGGTCGAGCTGCTGGGACGGCTCAACATAAATTTATTCTATTCTTACCCCGAAAAGGCATATTTTTTGGACCAAAAACCTGTTTTCATGTATTTTCGAAACCCGTATAATTCAGAAAATTTATGTCCTTTGGACATGTCCCTTGGAAATATATAAATATCTGAAATTACTCATACTGTTTTGGTTTGGAAAAATCTCAGTACTTTTGCATTCGAAGTTCTTGAAACATTCTGATTTTATCCGATTGAAAATTTGGTAGACTCACAGAAATAATTTCAATCTGATAGTGATATTCACGACTTCAGATTAATCCATGTAGTTCCCGACTAATCAACACTTTTGAATTTAAGGAGTGTTTAAATGCAAAAACCAAAAATAATAACCTCTAAAAAAATTGTTGTAAATATATTTTTATGTAACATTTATAGAATTGATGTACATTAACCCCTACCATTTATATATATAATGTGTAACTTGTGTCTTTACAAGTACTTAGACTTTGCCTATATATAGGCTTGTTGTACACAACACATAAAATAAATGAATAAGAAGATATACATTTCATATTACTTACTCTATATTTGTCTTCTCTACTTTTTTATGCATTCATGTAATACATTTGTATATTCATATTATTTCTAACACATTATCAGCACGGGTTCGCTCTGTGATCAATACCAACAAGAATATCATTTGGTTGATATGATGTTTATAATATTGCGGTGATGAGCATTATAAAGATTCATGGAATTCTATCGATGGAGAAGTTTTTCTTCTCTATTTTCAATTTTTATTATTATTATTGTTAATATTTTATAAATGATCTTATTTTCCTCATTCTTTTGGATATTTGTACTGATAGAATTGATGAAAATGAGGAACGATGTTTATTTCAAAAAAAGTTAGCAAACTCCTCATTTTGACTCATCAAAACATTTGGTGATGTTATTAGTTTTTTTTGTAATTTTATTTGATTAAATTTGATTTGTAAATAATTTTGTCATTGTCAAATGTTTATTATAAATTTGTTATAAACATATTTCAGGCCAATTTAACTATAAACCAGAAGTTTATAGCTTCAAGTACTTATTAAATGTGACACGATCAACTAGTTCATTCTAGTTCGATAACGATGAGAAAAATTGTAAGAATGTACATGACATATATTAAAAAACCAGAAGTTTCTATACGTTGCTTGTTCGTAAGGAAAATTAATTATATAACCTTCTAGAAATAGGGTCGAAAGTGAATTCTCTATTATTTGTAGATAGCATATAATGTGATATATGTGGACTAATTCATCCACAATATAAATCATTTAGTTAATAATATAAATACATTTCCTGAAGAAGTACAATCACAACTAAATGGACACATTTTTGTTTTTATATCAATTGGGATTAAAATTGAATATACTCATATGTTCATACTTAAAATGGTTTCGTAAAACCATGCATTAAATATTTGCAATTGATTGCACGATCAATTATAAAACGAACAAATCTTCATATATAAGTGTGAGATATGCAATATTGCATGCAACAATTTTAAATGTTCAAGGCCAAAAAGTTATATTTATTATTTCCTCTACAATAGCTTTTGGTTATGAGCCAGATATTTATCATCTAAAAGTTTTTAGTTATGATGTATTTGTGCCTATAAATTCATCATAATAAACCAAAATGGGTAATGAAAAGAGATTAGAAATTTATATTTGATATAAATCTCTATCAACAAAGTATCTTGAACCTTTAAAATAAATATGTTTCCTGCCATATTTGCAGATTGTATATAATAACATATTTCCAAATTAGGGGGGAGAAAGTAGAAACATAATTTTGGAAAAGCCAATTTAAAATAATGTTTCATTGTAATTAATATTGAAATTCTTGAATGAAAAATTAACAATAGCGCTATATAAATATAATATGCTTGAAGCATAGATAACCAATTGGTTTGCATGATAAAATCCTTGAAATTTGTTGACGATAAAATATGATTGAGGATAAATGTACTAATATATATACTTCCTGAAAAAGTGCTAACACCTGAAGTGCAAGCAATTAAAGTTGTTTGAAAATCTTAATTGAATAAGTTATATTAGTACTTGTAAAAGGTGAAATTGATATAAAATAATCATATATCATATTTTTCCTATAATGTGGTAACGAAAATATGAACCATGAATAGCAGTTTGTTCAGGAATAATGATGCCGTCATTATTGCTCATTTGAAAGATATGTATTAACCACTATATATTTGAGGAAAAGTAAAATTGCTTATGAATATTGTACTCTTTTTCCTCTCTAAGTTTTTGTCTCGCTGGGTTTTCCTTGGCAAGGTTTTAACGAGGCAAATTACGAACAGGGGAAGTAAACAATGCACTTTTTTTCCCTTGATCAAAGGTTTTGTCCCACAGGGTTTTCCTTGTTAAGGTTTTTAACGAAATAATGTCTCATTCGAGAAAATGGACATCAAAGGGGAAGTGTTGTAAATATATTTTATATGTAACATATATAAAATTGATGTTCATTAACCCCTACCATTTATATACATATTAATGTGTGAAACCTGTATATTTACAAGTACTTAGACTTTGCCTATATATAGGCTTATTGTACACATCACATAAATTAGATTAATATGAAGATATGAATTCCATATTACTTTTTATATTTGTTTTCTCTACTTTCTTATTCATTTATGTAATACATATTCTTGTTTGTATATTCATATTATTTCAAACAAAAACAACCTCTTATAAAAGGTCTTTTTGACTTAATTTTTTTAGAAAATGTGGTTTCATCAATGCATTGTCTATATTATCCCATAATCTTAGGAATCCAAAACTACCATTTATAATCATATGGGGGACTTCCTATTTACCATTATACTATTTAGCGGTGTGCATAATCAAATTACCCAAAATCAACTATATTTCGATTTATTTTGATTTATAAAAATCTAATATTTTGGATTCGGTTCGGTTATTAGGCCTTAACACAAGTCAATTGGTTTTGTGTTATGGCTCAATATACTCCACTTGTATATTCATTATTCATGTTTATTTCCGATGTGGGATAACCCCGACATCTCTAACACTCCCCCTCAAGTGCAACTGGGCCTAGACCAGTTGTCACTTGTTAAACATTCCTTGGCATATCTCCTTGGATAGCAGGCATTCTTCTTGCTCTGATATCATGTAGAGAATCCGTGGGCTAGGAGAGTGTTGGGCTCGACAGCTTGAGTGAGCATATAAGTGGGGTTGAGCCCAACTAACACAATTGACTTGTGTTAAGACCCAATATACTCCACTTATATACTACTTATTGTTCATGTTTATTTTCGATGCGAGGTAACCTCAACATCTCCAACAAGTATATATATAATCTGAAAACCTATGGCTTTTAAAAATTAGACACTCTCTCCATTTCAAAATAACTGTCGTTTTTAGGTTGTTTGTCAATAGCAAGACGACATCAATTAAAGCAATAAAAATATTTATTTACCCTTATAACTTTTGTTGATTTGAAAGTTGATTGGATACTTTATTTCTTTTGTCATTTCCAATGTACATTAAATAAAGGTAAAGTGGATAAAATTTTTAAAACGTGCATTGTAATTCTAAAACGACAATTATTTTAAAATTTTTCTTAAATCCTGAAATGATAGTTTTTTGAAATGTAGAGAGTATAAATCAAAACCCTAATTATTCTTTCAAATTTTCTTGTATATTCTAATACCTATGGACGGCTTTCTTGCTTCTTAGTGCTCTCAAAAGTCGCAATCATATTATTGTTTACTTCGCTTGTTCTTTTACTAATTCAAAGGTAAATGTATCATTTCAATTCTTGTTGTTATTATATATTCTTTATGTATTATTTTATCAACAGTCGTTTCTTTGTTTACTACCACGACTGTTTTATATAATATTGATTGTGTCTTATTTGGCATCATATACTAACAGTTGAGTATCAGTAAAAAGCACCCATTTATAATTATAATAATAGTCGATTTGTATGCTATATTGAATGTTTTCTGGGGTTCTATCTCACTGTTTATGAATTCAATTATAATTTTTTTATTATTGGAGTTGTTGAATTTTATTGTTATCTTTTTGAACCTATGGTTTAATTATTTAAAATGCTAAATGTGTGTCATGTGACCAAGATACTGTCATATATCATAAAATTTTATTTATTATTTGATAGTATGAATAAAATACAACATACAATTTTTTTTTTATTCTTGAATTAATTAAAAATGAATTGGATCAAAACCAAACCAAAATAATTCGGTTTTGTTTGAACCAAACCAAACATAATTTGATTCGGTTTTGGTTAATATTTTTCTTCTATTTTAGTTTCAGTTCGGTTCGGTTCGGTTTGATGTCGGAATCAAACCAACATTTGCTCACCTCTAAGTCTGTATGTCTCTAGCAACAAAAATAAATATATATTGTAACAAATTATTAGTATCGACAATATTATACATATATAAGTTATTTAATTTATTAAAAATATCTATGATAAATTATATACGTACATTTTCATTATTTAACAATCAATTTAACTGTTTATTAGTTACATAAAAATCAGCTTTAAAATATACTTCAACTTCTTACTATAAACTTATTTAAAGTTAAAAAGTGTTTAAAAGCAATAATAAAAAAAAAACACCCAGAACGAGAACACCCTAAAATATACTACAAGAGTGAATATATTAACACTATAATGAAACAAAAATGATTTTATTAAAACAAATAAAATTAAATGAACAAAATGACACTTAATGAATGCCGTTATTAACTCAGAAATTACTTACCTATAAGACGTTTTTTGGAGAGGTATATTATGAATATTGTTATTTTGAATGTATGATTTGCACTCAATTCGTTCCAAGCTGGCATAAAGATGTCCGAGAGCAAAATCCACCTGAATTGAAGACATTTTCAGTTCGATATAATTTAAATAAGTTTTCGGTACAATAATAGGAAGTTTATTAGTTCAATTACTTATGTTGTTGTTATCAAACATGAATGAAAATCTGCAAGCCTTGGAAAGTGTTGTGCTTGAAAGCTTGAATGAGCATATAAGTGGGTTGAGCTTATTTAACACAAAAATAATTAGTTTGAGTTAAATCCCAATCTACTCCGCTTATCTTCACATATTAATCTTAGTTATTTCTGATGTGTGATAACATAATAACTCCATCAAAACAAAGGCTTGGACCCAAAGACAATTTACCTCAGTTCTTAGACTCGGTTCCCGAATCGACCCAGTTGATAACCCGTGTTGAAGATGAGTAGCAGTAGATTGTTGAAGTCTATCAAGAACAGGCTCAATTTGAAAAATTGAAGTCTGCGAAGCCTTGTATAATTCCAGCATAGACTTGGTATCATTATTGTACTCACTCAATGAATTCGTGACATATTCTTTGCTGCTGTAATTAGCTAATATCTCTGCATAAATAAGTATATTCAAGTTGACAATTCACCAACACTGTAATCAAATACGTCAGTATCTCCATGTTTTCTATCAACAGAATTTGTCGCTTTCTTGATCTTGCTTATATGATACTATCACCTCTGTATATTTGTTATTAACTTTTTTATTTCAAATTTATTAACATATTTTTATAAAGATTTTTAGGTTTTGATGAACCTGACATTACATCCTCCTTCTTACTGCATTTTATAAGGGATGTGTGATCACCAAGATCAAAATTTCTTACTGCATTGTATATGTTTATTGACAAAGAAAATATTCAAAAATGTAAAGGATTTAATTAGAAACTTTTGTTACATTTTCAAAAGTTCAACAACATTTTGAAGGTTACAAAATTGTGTATTATATATATATATATAGCAGGACAAATGCAGTATGCTGAAAGATATTAATTATATTTCTATTATTAAATATTCATTATATTTTTAAAATACATGAAATACCAGTGTATTTTATTAAATTCATGGATGTTATAAATATTTACTAAAAGAAGTGCGGAGGAAAGAACCTGAAGAAACAGGGTAGCCATGTAGCCTAAGAAGACGAAAAGTCAATGCTAAACATTTAGTATCCAAAAAGATTTCATCACTTCCCTCTATCCAACATCTGTTTACACATCATCATTTAATAACATGCATCAAATTTTCTTTTCTATTGTGTAATACAACTCAATAATTTCCATGGTTCAACTAATAACTGTACGCTAAAATCTCTATCGTGTTCTTTTATTAATTGCATATGAGACATTTTATAATACTAAATAAAATTTCAATAATTCAATGTATAAAAAAATATGGAAATACTAAATAGTCTCCTCATTCCGTCAACACAAACGTATGTGGTTTTTTTTTTCTTTTCATAGTTATTTCTATTTACTTGACTTGTCATAAAATTCTGATGTAGCCATAGTTATTTCTATTTACTTGACATGTAATCGTTATCATGACTAACTAATTACATGTTTTTGAATATGAACATTGGTATTGAAACGATTTCAACCAGAAATCTAATTAGTAATACTTTTCTACTAACAACCATACTATTATGGCTGATGTTAGATTAAAAGTATTTGTTATTGAAAATTAAATAAAAAAACAATCATGAAGTATGATTTAAACCAATCCAATGAACTCTGCATGATTTTGTTTGACTAAAAAATTGTTTCATGTGCTGATTAGTATACATGCATCATAAAAAAAAAAAAAAGTCTTTGGAGTAAATATTATTAAAACAAAAGGATCATGTATCAAACGTGGTTAAGAGAATTGAAGAGTTAACTGCCTTTGTTGGAGACTTGTTTCTATTTCTTTGATTCCCAGTTTACCAAAAAAATGATAATCGAAGAGTCAACTAAATATTAAAAAATTGAGCATTTTGGTAAAAGATTTAATACCTGTGTGTATGATCTAAAATTTTGCAGATTTCATTGTTGAAATGGGTACGAAGTCCAAGTTTTATCAAGTCGTCGATAATAGAGAGGCGGGCGTAGATATCGAAAGGATAAAACATAGGAACTGCAGTTTCAAAGCGATCGACTAGAGAATTCAAGTAGTGAGAGCAATTTTGGTCGCCGAGTTGGAGGAAAGCAGCAGCAGTAGTAGAAGGTGAATTCAAAAGAGAACC
>CATIWQ010525612.1:0-12485 GCA_949673415.1 Euphorbia schlechtendalii
ATCTAACAAAGTAACTAAAAACCAAACTAAATGTAAACCAATGCAAACATGGAACTAAACACCCAAAATGACATCGAATTACGTCCTGTTTTACACCGAAATTGATCGAAAGATAGGTCCGAAACGAACCCTATCAGCTACGCTTACAAAAAATTAGAGAGTATAAAAAATGAAGACCAAATGTATTATTACTCCCATTAACTTGTCACAAAAAGCTGGATGTCACTTCCAATTTGCAATAGGACTAGATATCCCCTTTAACTTAGAAAAAGCGTACTACTTAGCTCCTTTAATACCACATGTCAGAATCCGGTTGGTTGAATTTTCAAAAATGTCATTTTTATGATTTTCTCTCTTTCAATTAATACACCAAGCCCAATGTTTTATAAAGCGTTAGCGCTAATCGGGCGGTTAGAATCTCCGGGAACCTAGGCGGGGATTAATCGAGGCCTAGGCGGGTTAATATTTTAAAATATTTAATATTTATTAATGAATTAGAATAATAAATTTAAATAACACATTAATTTTTATATAATAAAATTTATAAAATCATGTAGCAACAATTTTCTAGGCTTTGGTGACACATTTTTAGGCTTTGGTGACACTTTTCTATACTTTGGCAACACTTTTCTGATCTTTGGCGACACTATTCTGGGTTTTGACGACAATTTCCGCCTTGACCGCCCGATTATATGAAATCGGGGCGGTGTTCCGAAAAACCCCGCCTAGACGCAGCCTAAGCGGCCGCCTTGACCGCCTTTTAAAACAGAGACTACGCCGTAGATGGCTTGTCGCAACGACGAAAAAATGTTACCTAAAGTGTCAAAAGTGATGCGAAAGCACTTGTCGCAACACTTTTCCGTGAAAAAAATCGTTGGTGATGCTTCCCTTGCGAAAAATCATTTTCGCAACACATTATTTTTTTCTTGCAACACTAAGAAATGTGTTGCGACAAGTGACTTTTCTCAATACTTTTTTAGTACTTGCAACGCCTTCTGTTGTGTTGCAAAAAACACCCATCGCCGTTAACGTTAATGTCCGTTAGCTTTTTTCATAACACTTTTATTGTTTATTCGCAACACTTTTCTTATAACACTTTTAGCATATTTGCAACACCATGTCTAGTTTTCGCAATACTTTTTGAAAAACACTTATGTCGCATTTGAAACACTTTTTGCGCTTATTGAAACACATTTATAAAACACTTAATTGGTGACATAATTCAAAAAAATTGAAATCCTTATTCATAAAACATAATATTCAATTGTATACAAATTCAAACGAGAACTAAAAAATACATAATACTATACAAACTAAAAATAATGCTACTAAAAGTGTAGTATTTCCAAAAGATTCTCAAACCGATCTTTACACATTGTAAAACATACAGGTACTCGAACCCAATTTATATTCCGAAAATCTCTGTGAAATCTGGCAGCATTTTTTCCTTCATTTATATAATCAATCTTCTCATACAAAATCCTACAACAAACACAGATTCCCAAATGAATAGCAAGGACCACATAATCATTTTAATAAATGCATCTTTTTAGTTATAAGATTAAAATATCATTAAAAGTAACTCTGTTAATCTCTAGATGTTGGAATTGTTACCTATATGGGCATTAAGGGTGTGCTACTTCTTTTGTTTACTATGTATTATATTACATGCAACAATTACAGTTCCAAGATAATAATAACTTATTGGTTATAAGCTGCTTTTTGACTTACTTGGCCTATTCTTCATATATGCCAATCAAATCTCTAGATGGACCACCAAAATTTTCACTTCTCTGAAAATATTCAGCAATTAGCTTTAAATTACCTGCAATGAATTTGATAGGAACGCTAATAATCCACAAAATAAATATAAACTATACATGAATGATTGAGCAAGTACATAACAGATAAGTCTAGCATATATTGATTCTCAATAGAATATGGAATTTAGCTCAACAAATCAAAAGTAGCAAACATCTAAATAAAGACATCACAATCAATCTTTATTGCTATCTTTCTGGTATATCTTGTACCAAAAGTTTTTACTTCCACTTATTATAGAAAATGGCATTAGTAACAGACTTGAAACCATTATAAACAAGATGAAAAGGACATATAAGAAAAAAAAATTAAATTTCATATTAAGTGTGTGAAGTACTCATGAAGGTCAATGTCGAATAGCCTCTTGAGACTAGGCCTTTAGACTTTCACAACTGCTTTCTCTCCACTATGAAGGATAGCTTTGTGGACCTAAACACACAATACATATTCAATCAGCTTGCTTTGTTCTGAACTAAGACAAAGAGCAACTGGTTTTTTCATGTTATACAGTTCACTCAATATCAACTATAACTAAGATTTAAATAAATCTGAAACACTCTCACATAAGTTTACAGAGAAAGTAAAAGCTGGGATAAAATGAAAAGATACAAAATATTATAGAACCTTAAAATTCAGAGAACTCATAATTGGTAAACTCACAGCACATCAAGTTCCTGCATTAGGCTAATAACAGATAAAATCATACTTCCAACAGATGACCTTGCAATACAAATATAAATCACTAATCATCTTCATTTTGATAAATCAAAAATTGATCTCAAGTTTCTACTTTTACTCCATAAGTAAAAGATACAAAGGCGCAATATTGACCATTGACAACAAATACAAGTAATAATTATGCAACCACCGAGAAAATATATAAAATAATCATTGAGAACAGTGAGATCGATTTGGCCGGATTATAGTAGAGGAAGAAATTAAACCATAGAAAGCTAACCCTAATATTAGAGCAAAGCAAGACAATATACGATTTAACGGAATAATCTTCAATCCTGCACCGGAAAAGTGATCTTTTTACCTTTAGAGGAGGCGGAAGCTGGTGGAGGCGGCGGAGGATCTGTGAGTGAATCAACAGGCCGGATCAAGGATGCCATAGCAGCTTTGTCACGGATTGGATCCTTTGCTTTAGTACCAGCGCTCCAGTCTTGCAAAAAGCAATGCCATGTTCTTTTTATAACACAACGACATATGCAAATGAGCTATGCTTACCAGTCCAATTTTGAATTGACATCTAAAGAAAATGTGGATTCAATGGGTGTCATAGCCTCCTGTGCTGTCTGCGTATCACATAAAATTAAGAAAATATGTTTACAAGTAAAAAAGCAACTGGACACCGTAATACACAACACACTACTATTACATATCAAATACTGCTACATGTCATGAAATAAAGGTAAACCATGAACTTTCACTTTTGACATGCTAAGACAAGGAAAATTCGGCTTTCATAATGATCATTATCCAAATTAGAGGTACACTTTATCTCATGTATCTACAATAAAAGTATTGCACTTATTATCTACAAACAAGAGAACATGAAACAATCAAATTATATCATTGAAATTATCAAAACATTCAAGGTCTTTTAAATGCATTTTCCAAAGCAACATTTACCCTCTCAGTTAGATCCAGTGCTCCACTGATAATTGTGGTTTCATCATGTGTGAGTTTACCTCCTCTAATAGCCTTAAATGTATAAGAACATAGGAACAGTTGGTTAACATAATGCAGTGCATCTCACAAGGTAGTTAAATTGATATTTATGGTAGGAACGTGTCAATTGAGAGTTGTAAACTACCGATTGGTGTTACCTCTAGACTATGGATAGAGACAAGTGCCTTAAGCTGAGCTTGTCTGAACAGAACATCATTGTGTCCTAGTACAACATCAAGAACCTGAAATCACATCAAATTAACATGCTCAAATTAAATTGTTATTGACTTCATCCCATGATTTTCTAAAACAAAGTGAGAAAGCAATTCTGTGCAATCCCAGTTTCACATGAGCCAATAACATAGAATTTATACTCTAAATAGTAAGTAGAAAATAGTAACATTGTCTGTGACTAAGATTGAGAACATAAATATCAGTAACAATAAGAGGTGATTAAATTCTTAACATCAAAATCAATTCTATTGTTAAAAAGTAAAACCAATTACAACTTATCTCAATACTCATAGACAGCTAAAAAAAAGAAAGAGATGGAATTAATTTTCTTTAATCTGCTATAAGGAAGCATCATAGTGAGGTTTTCTTACCTTCCCCATAGGGTAGGCAATAGGATAACAGATTATCATCAAGATGCGCACTAACCACACAAAATTTGCTCCAACATGGAGTCCATATCTTGAACATATGGCTTGAGGAATGACCTAATCCAGCAAGAATTAGGAATAAATTAGCACCGATGGATGATAGAACACAGTAATTAAGTAAAAAGTAAGTAGTCAAAGCAAGTTGTACCTCACCAAATGCAAGGACAAAGGTAACAGAGAGCATAACAGTAACAAAAGGATGAAATATCTTGTCAATGTATATAGGAAGGGCCTAAAAGAATACAAATTCAGGGAGGAAATGAGAGATTCTTCAAAGTCTACCTTCAACCGAAAGTAAAAACTAGTAAACTTTTAGTACCTCCATAGCACAAGCGTTACATAGAAGAAGTGTTACAAGAAGTTGGTGTTGCTTCTGAACAACTAGTAGTATAACAGATGCGTCCAAAATGGAAATAAAATGATCAAGCTAAAATACAACTTCACAAGCTCAATTTGAAATTCAAAAGTCAAACCGAATTGAGTTAAAATCAAATCAAAGACCAGCTTGCTTCTTCTCAGAGGAGGAGCCGCATCTCTGTAAAATTTCAAGATCAACTAGGCCAAGCGACATTAAGCCCAAAGCGAGGCTGGACATAATTCCAGCGAAGAGAACGAGGAGGCAAGATACGCCAGCATAGACAAACCACCAAACATTCTCGAATTGAATGTCATCGGACTCAAAGATGAAATCATCAACGTGGGACATAGTTCTTGCAAGGATTTGAGGATTCAATAGCAACATCACTTTTCTCTAAAGCAAGAAAGTAAAAGGCAAGAGAGATTGCTTTTCGATTTTCAATTGATAGTAGCGGTGGTGAAAACGACAGTGTGAGAGAAACGACGATGCAACGAAGGTGGTGGAGTTGGAGAATAGTGAGATCGATTTGGCTAGATTACAGTAGAGGAAGAAATTAAACCATAGAAAGCCAACCCTAATATTAGAGCAAAGCAAGACAGTATAGGATTTAACGGAATAATCTTCAATCCTGCACTGAAAAAGTGATCTTTTTACCTTTAGAGGAGGCGGAAGCTGGAGGAGGCGGTGGAGGATCGGTGAGTGAAACAACCGGCAGGATCAAGGACGCCACAGCAGCTCTGTCACGGATCAGATCCTTTGCTTTAGTACCAGCGCTCCAATCTTGCAAAACATCGATAGCCGTAGCGACTGCCTTTCTAGCTGCGACAGAGGGAGAGCTTGCGGCGGCGGATTTAGAGCAACAAGGAGGCGTCGCTTTTTCCTGAGCTGTGGCCATTGTAAAAGCTTTACAACAAGTGAGATTGAAAAATGAGAGGAAAAAAGAATTGTGCTTTATATATTTTGTTAATTAATTTTTAATTTTTTTTATTTTTTAATAAAAAATTTCCGTCCAAATACTTAGCAGGAGACTTCTCGCTCGTCATGTATTCACTGTTCACAGAGTTTTTCGCAACAGTTAGATTGAAAGTGTTGCGATGAAAGTGTATTTAATCAACAAAAATATCTATTGCAACACTTTTCAAAATGTGTTTCAAAAAATCATTTTTTTCATCAAAATTCGCAACACTTCGATGCAACACCATCCATTCTGGTTGCAACAGGCCATCTATGGCGTAGTGGAGGACAATTTATTAAGACAAAAACTTGAAAAAGCAATACCAAACATGCGTTAATCCATTGACTAATTAATCAAAGTAATAAATTATATTTGTATATATTTCAATAATAAGGGTTACAAAGATTGATTGTAATAATATTGTTCCAACAGAATTTCATTTTATCACCATAGTTAATGCTCCTTCCAAACACGTATATACTTCATCTTAAATATTTTTTACCTTTATTAATATGATTGTGACTGATGTATTGGTGTAATGGTTAATGTTGAAGCTATGACTTTTAAAAAATTCAAGTTTTAATTTTTTTTATTTAATATAAGTTCAAAGGAGACAAAACATTTTCGAATAAGTTACATCTCTACCTTTTAAATTTATCACAACATTAATCTTACTAGAGTCTATAATCTCTAAACATATAATAACTAATGTACAAGAAATATCAAAGTTTTGATAAGACAAAGCCCACATCAAGGACATCAAAATCCCCCACGCAATACATCATATGGCCATAAAAGAAAAGCAACTACCTTGTTACATATATCTGACCAGACTTTCATATACAAATTATACATCAAATACAAAGAAATGGGGAAAAGGAAAAACAAGTCAAATGGTCTACATATTACTAGGCAATAAATGGATTTATAAATTTGATCTTCTGAACAAGATTTGAGTACGAAAGACAGATTACTCCCATCATGAAGGTTTCATGTTGATCATCCCACAAAGGCACATTCGAGAATGAAATAGTGAATGTACCAAAAATGACATATCCAGTTTTGTGTCTTCCAAAAAGTGAATTTAGCAAAAGGATGTAGTTAAATAGGATTTGTGTTATTAAAGCCGCAAAAGGCGATAGTTCCCCATCTTTAGGATTCGTTTCAGGAAAACAAAGAAAGCAAAATCATATCCACATATTCAGTTAATCTGTAGCTTGATTAAACTAAATTGGTATATGCTTTGTGAAAAACGATTTTTTAAATTTCAATTTTAATACATTATTAAATTTCAGTTAATCTTAATCATCAATTCAATTTTAGTGGTTGAGATTTAATTCTATTGTGGACCTCACAAATAACTAAATTCAATTTCAACCATTAAAACTTGATAAATGATTGAGATTAATTAAAATTTACAAATGTCTCACCCACCAAATACGTCGCCCGGTTTGGATTAGTTTTTGTGAACCAAACTTAGATTGGCTCACCTATGACACAACAATATTCATATGGGTCCGACCCATGCCTTTACTAATTGGGCTAATAGAGGTTTTCAAACCCGGTCCAACTCAAACTGAAAACCAATTGAGTATAAGTAAACAAAAGTTAGGCTTGACAGAACAAAATTGTTATGTACAAGTTACTTCGTGCTTAATTTGCATAGAACTAACAACAGCAATAGCATTGCAATCATATTCCACAATTAACCAATATTTCCCGAGTAGATTTTCTTTATATCGGAATTCTTCAAAACTGAAGAGATAATTGAGCATCCCTTCAGGAACCAACCAAAACCTATTGTATCCTCATTGATCAACAACTGCATAAGAATTTGTAAAACCGTTAGTGGATGGCTACCAATCTATTGCATCAGTCGCTTTGACGTCTTAATGATTTTATGGTTAGTTGCTTTTTGAGTGGGATTTTAAAGTTATGATATGTTGTTTCAAAGTTCCGCAAGACTTAAAGATAAGAAGGTTTGAGTGGCATTTAATAAGGAATAATTACATTTTCTTTCAAGTTCTTAAAAGTTAGAGATTACAAGCAGGATGGAGATGGTTCACACGGATAATTGCCACATCAGTATGCCCAATTATGACAATGTAAAGTAAAATTTAAGTATTTTTAAATTATTAAATAAATTTTAAATATATAACATTTTAATTCACAAAGTCGAAATATAATACTAAGTTCGAAATTCAGTTTAAATATAAAGTTTAATTAATACGCCCGGCTAAGATTTAACTAAACTCGATTGGCTTGGACTTGCGTTGGCTCGGCTCGTTTACAATTCCCATGTACTTGGAAACTTTTTCAATTCATCTTATGTACAACATTAACAGGGGTGAGCATTCGGTTAAAATCGAACCAAATAAACCGAATACCTGACAAGGAAAATTTTATCAACCGAACCAAATCGAATAAGAACATCTTCAATAGTTTGTGCATTTTATGATTATGTGACATGTAGAATAAACTATTATATTGATAATATGGTATGATAGACAATATATTTTAAAAAATAACTACAATAAATTGTCTATTTAAATTTGAATTGTATTATTTTCAAAAAAATTAATAACAAATGGATTAAATAATTTACTATACAGTATCTTTTATCACTGAAATATTATTAAATTAATTGTCAACATTGTCTATTCGATTGTTTATTTGTGGATAATTAAATAGACAATGTGGATAATTAATGATGACACATAATATAGACAATGATAGGTAGACAATTAATTGAAAAATTGATTTTTGATATAATGTCTATTTATGTTTATGTCAATAAAAGAAGTTGAATAGACAAACTATTAAAGATGTTTTAAGAAGTATAACCGAATTAATCAAACCGAAAAAATTATTCGGTTTGGTTAAAACCAAATTAAACCAAAATTGTATATTCAATTAAGAACCTATTCTATCTTCAATAGCTAAAATTCAAAGATTTTAATCTGAATTTGGCATACAAGTTTTTGTATCCAATACAAATTGAAACAAGGAAAAAACAAGAAAGTATAACATAATATTGAATAAGTCAAAACAGGAAAGAACAATTCTCTATGAAGCACCTAAAATGAAGGAAAGAAACACTAAGAAAATTGAAACTAGAAATCAATAAAAGAACCAGTAACCGGATGAAAGAGGGAGGTATGGTATTTTAGAGAGAATAGAATAAAGAGAGAAGAGAGGTATTGACACGGTGACGAGCATCGACGGTGTGGCTGAGAGTGAAAAGAAGTTGATGGTGAGAGGGGGTGGCGGCTTCTTTGAATAGATACTATAATTAAAATTATGAATGTAAATGATCATAGCTACACTAAAATTTTAAAAAAAGATTGTATACTGTATATATTGTTATAAACAGCTTGAACGATATTGTCCGTTTTGGCGCCGTTCACGGCCAACCTCACGGCTTTAAAACGCGTCATTCAAGTTAAGGCCTTGAAGGCCCTGTTTATATACAAGCTCAGTGGATCATCTAAGAGCAATGTGAGATATTTATTCCTAACACACCCCCTCATCGCGATCGTACTTATAACGTGTTGTAAATAATATGAATATATAAACAAGAATATATATTACATGAACAAATAGAAAAGTAGAGAAGATAAAGATGGAAAGAAAGTAACATAGAATTCCCATTATTCTTCTTTGTACAATAAACCTATATTTATAGGTAAAGGCTAAATACTTGTAGAGACACAAGTTACACACATTAATATACATAAATGGTGGAGGGTTAATGGACATCAATTCTATATTGTTACATATACACATATATTTATAACACTTCTCCTTTGATGTCCATTTTCGCGAATAGGACACTATCTCGTTAAAAACCTTACCAAGGAAAACCTTGTGGGACAAAATCTTTGGTTAAGGGAAAAAGAGTGTAGTGTTTACTTCACCTATTCGTAAGAATATAACTATGCAATATGAATAAACCTCGTTAAAACCTTACTAAGGAAAATCCAAGTGGGACAAAATCTTAGCGAAGGAAAAGGAGTACAGTATTCATTTGCAATCTCAATATTGCGTACATGTTTTAGTGAAAGTATCTACTGGATTGTCGCTTGATCTAACTTTGTAGATGTCAACTTGATCAATCTTCATGAGATCATGAGCGTAAAAGAATTTGGGTGAATATGTTTGACTCTATCTCTTTTAATATAATCACCATTGAGCTCTGTGATGCATGATGCATTATCTTCATAAATTGTCCTCAAATCTTCTTTGACTATTGATTTACCACATGACCTATCTGCTTTTAAACAATACATTAATCTTTGCAACTCTATCACAATATAAATTAATAATACTATAAACAAAAGAAAAGTTAAGAATATGAAATATAGAAATAAAGAAAATAACATATATCTCATCGATTTTACCTCTTTTGTTATTCGAACTACATGTCCGAAAAATTTTATTTTTCAATAGAGTTAATTCTACTTGAATTAACGAATTGAATTCAATTCATATTTTCATTTCCATGTTATATAAAAATATGGTCTGTAACAATTTAATATTGAATCCATCTTTTATTAGTACTAATATTATTTATTGGACTTTATACTTTTTCAATAACTTTTGATGTTTGCATTTAAGGAGCTACTACTTCTACAAGAAATATATTTATATTAGTACATTTTCCCTCAATGATATAATATTTATTGTCGACAAATTTCGAGGATTTTATCATGTAAACCAATTGGTTATATATATATATATATATATATATATATATATATATATATATAGCGCCATTGTTAAATTATTGTTCAGTAATTTCAATATTAATTGGCGACGAAATATTATATTAAATTGACTTTTCCCAAATTATCCTTTCACTTTCTTCCCCTCATTTTGGAAAAATGTTTTCATCGACAATCTGCAAATATTGCAGTAAACATATATTTTAAAGGCTCAAGATACTTTGTTGATAGAGATCTATATCAAATATAAATTTCTAATCTCTTTTCATGACCCATTTTGATCTGTTACGATGAAATTATAAGCACAAATACATCATAACTAAAACTTTTAGATGAGAAATATTGAACTCATGACCAAAAACTATTGTAGGAGAAATATTCAATATAACTTTTTAGTCTTAAACATAAAAATTAAATTATTGCATGCAATATTGCATATCTCACACTTATATATGAAGAAATGTTCGCATAATAACTGATCATGCAATCAAATGCAGATATTTAGTATATGATTCTACGAAACCATTTAAGTATGAGCATATGAGTATGTTCAACTTTAATCCCAATTAATATAAAAACACAAATGTGACCTGTATAGTTAAAACATCAACTTCAAGTGATCCTACTTCTTTAAGAAGTAACTAAAAGGTTTATATTATGAATGGATTAGTCCACATATAACACATTATATGTTTCTTTTTAAATAATAGGAAATTCAATTTTCAAACCTTACATCTAGAAGGTTATATGATTAATTTTTCTTGCGAACAAGCAACATGAAGAAATTTTGTTCCATAATAATTGGCCATGTACATTTTCACTCTCATCATTATCGAACTACGATGACTTAGTCGATTGTGCCAAATTTCATAAGTATCTAAAATTTAAACGTCTAGTTTATAGTTAAACTAGCCTCAAAATATGTTTATTACATATGACATTCTATAATGTCTTCACTCACAGTTTCAATATAATGTTCATTCCTGTGAATGTATTTTAAACTTTATTAAATATCTATGAGAATTGGGGTAGTATAATGCATTATTTATAAATACTTTTTTTTCGAAATCAACATGGGTTCTTCAAGAGCTTTTTCAATAATTGTTTCTCTTCTAGAGAACTCAACAATTTTTCTTGTCTTAGTACCATAATACTGACTATTCTAGAGCATTTACATTTTTCCCCTTGATATATTAATACTGGCTCTTACAAAACCTTTATCAATTTTTATGTTACTCGATATCAAGGTAACTCTTTTTTTTCACTCATTTTCAAAGCATAATATTTAGTATATTTACCCATATATAAATTAACGTCATTTTTCCTTTCATTTTTCACTTCAGGTGATTAATATTATCATCAAATTGATTTTTCACTTCTAATGGATTATCAATCATCAATATCACTTTTTCACTTCAAGAGAAACTAATAATCAATTTGATTTTTCACTAAGAGTGAAAATTATTCATCATTTTATTTTTTCACCTAAGGTGAAATTAATTCATCAAATTCATTTTCCACTTCAAGTGAAAAGTATTCAAAAATAAAATTTTTCCAATTCAAGTGAAAATCATTCATCAATTTTACTCTTCCACTATGGGTGGAAATCATTCATCGATTTTATATTTTCACTTCATTTGGAAATTGCTAGCACGTTTATATTAATTTGAAATTGTAAACATATTTCCTTCAAAACTTTTATAAAAGATCTTCTAGACTTTCAATAGTCAACTATTATAGTTTTGATCTTTCATATAACATTACAACATATAATATTGTTTGTACTAAAAATTAATTTAATAAAAAAATCATAATAAACTTCACCAAATCTTGATGAATTGGATTGGACAATTGTAATCCATTGTTGAACAAAACATCATTCCTCGTATGCATAAATTCCGTCAACAAAATTATTCAAAAGAATTAAGAAAAATATATGTGTAGAATTAATAACAATAACAAATACAATGAAATTAGAGATAGAAGAAAAACTCACTTGTTAATCAAAATTTCATGTATCTTTGTAATACCCATCACCATCACATTTTGTTCATCAAAACATCTTAACGATATTCTTGTTGGTAGACCAAAAGAGCGAACTCGTACTGATAACGTGTTGTAAATAATATGAATATATAAACAAGAATATACATTACATGAACAAATAGAAAAGTAGAGAAGACAAAGATGGAGAGAAAGTAACATAGAATTCTCATTATTCTTTTTTGTACAATAAACCTATATTTATAGGTAAAGACTAAGTACTTGTAGAGACACAAGTTACACATATT
>CATIWQ010525734.1:0-10258 GCA_949673415.1 Euphorbia schlechtendalii
TATATATATTTTAATTTTTTTTTGTTTTTGTGCGTGTTTTTAAGTTAGTGTTGTTTTAAAATAAAAGAAAAATGAAAAGCTTTTGGATTCTAAAAATTTCACGCTCGTGACCTATTTAACGCTCATGAATAGAGTTGTCAAAACATTCTATTTCTATCTAAGTTAAAGTCACGATCGTGACAATCCTTCGCGATCACGACATGAGCGATTTTACAGCAGTTATTCCTGTAATGGCTCTTTTTCTAACAATTATATTTTGAATATATCCATTGAAAAATTAACATACCCTATTTCCTATATATATGTAACTAGTTCCTAGTTGATTTTCATAAATCAATCACTCTTTTACACAACTTCTATCTCTTGCAAAGTAAATTTTCTCTGTTTTTCCCAAAATCAAAACACAAACCTTTCTTTCAAATTCTTGAATTAAATTTCAATGGCTCCAAAGAAATCAGCAGCAACCAAGGGAAAGAACAAATTGGTCAAACAACAAGCAAAGTATGGATGCCCTTTTCCGATCTATGGTGAAGAAGAAGTCGAGAGATACATGAGGATTAGGAACTTTAATTTCCAAGGTACACTCTTCTATGATCCTACTTTTGCAATTGATGCTGGAATACATGTGGAGGTAGAGGAATACTTCTCGCTATTTGGGTTGGAAAGCTTTGTGAACATGCGTTTCCCCTTTAACGAGGAATGGGTCCTCGAATTTTTGGTTACTGTTACGGAGGATAAGAATTTTCTCAATAGGAAATTCAAGAATGAAGGGAATGAGTATAAGTTCAATTTAATGGATTTAATTAAGTGGTTTAATTTTGGGGAAACCTATGAAGAGATCGAAAAGGAAGATTATTATGATCTAGCGAGTGTACGGACTGAGTTAACGGGATTGGATCGATACGATGTCAAAAACTCATCTAACAAGACCATTCGGAGTAACAGCTTTCTTTACCTTTATAAGTTTATCTCTCAAAGTCTTTTCTTCTAACACGAGACTACCAAAGCGTCAATGAAAGATTTGGTTATATTGGAGTGCGCTGTTTCACAATTAAGACCAAAGTTTCCGATGTACATGTTGGAATCCATCCCTAGTCTTACTATACATAAAAAGGCTGGAGTTGGAGGTGCAAATACTATTTGCGAAATTATTTTGGGAGCGAAGAACCAACTGCCATACCAATATAGTCCTAGACAGAAGTTTAACTTTATGGGAAGAGTTTACATGAAGAGAGCTGGGTTAGTTTCAGAAGAAGAAGGGAAATTTACGTTTTTACCATATGGAGTAAGGATTAGGAAGTTAAGATCGATAGAAGGATCTACTTCTCGAGAGAACCAATCCGACGAAGGAATCAAAGAAGTTCAAATCGGAAGTAGTGAAGCGAGACAAGCCTTCGGGAGTACACATGCTAATGAAGATACTTGGAGAGGAAAGTTCGTGAAAGATATCGATCAAGCATGCCTTGATATAGCTTCCATAAAACAAGATGTTCATCAACTAACAAAATCCAACATTTCTTCAAACCACAAGTTGAGTTCGTACTTCAGGAAATAGAATTTGGATATCTCACCAAGTCCTCCATATTCAAGTTCGGAAGAATGAAAATAACTAGGTTCAAAATTTCTTTTTCTTTTTATTTTCTTTTCATTTTTGTTTGATTATGTGTGTATGTTTAGTTTCGTTATTCATTTTTAGTTAAATCTCTAACAATGAGGACACTGTGTTCTCTAGTGTAGGGGGGCATTTGTATAAAATCTGAAAAATAAAAAAAAATTAAATAAAATCAAAAAATTGAAGAATGAAAATTTTTTTGATTTTGTGTTGTTTATACATTATCCATACCTATACTACACTAACATATGTTCCAAGGTTATTGTGAGTGTTAGGTATTAGAAGTTCGATGTTAGCGCATATTTCGAACAAAATTTTTGTTTTGAGTATGAGCGCACATTGAGAGTGTGAGCGCTTTAGTAGATTGGCATAGCATTTAGCATTTGGTAAGGATGAGTGGTGAGTAACATTCGATAGCAACATTCCAAGTAAGTTTCGATATAATTTCAATGCAACATGAATTAGTATAAGTTATATAGTTTTAGTTTAATGCTACCGATAAGTTTTGAGTGGAGTAATATCTAGTAGTGTTCTTACTATAAGTTTTATATGATATTCTCGAATACGTCCTATAAGTATTGAGTGTGTCTAAAGAGCAGGGAAACTATAGCCATAATACTTTGAAAGTGATTAATAAAGGATGAGGGTATTAAGAGAGAAAAATCAAAAGAACGAGGATAACCAATGAGTTATGCAAAAGGTGAGGAATGGTACGGAGTAGAAACTGCAAACATTCAATGAGTGAAAAAAAAGAAAAAGAAAGCATAGCATGAAAAATGGGTGCAAAGTACAAATATGTACTTAAAAAACATGTGCTTAAAAGAAAAAAATGAGAGAAAGTGGTATGGAGCATAAAATGCAACCACTAAAAAAGGGGAGAGTGGTATGGAGCATAAAATGCAACCACTAAGAGTGTTTAGCATCCTAGGTTACCTAAAAATGCCTTGAGATCAAGCTTTCCAAAGTGTGCTCCCTTTGTCCTTTGTACTTTATACTATAGTTGAGAGAAGGAAATATTCGAGCGAGCGTATAACGCTTATATGAAGACACAATTTGGTTGACCCTCCATTATGAGCAATGGTATGCAATTAGACTATATAAATTGCACATTACTAATTTGTGGGAAATTTCTTATACCTTACTTGAACTTTGTGCAATGTGGGAATGTGGTACTCACTACAATAGTCTTTCGCTAAATGATGTACGAACTTGAATACTATTTTATATAATTTGTTGTGTTTACCTTAAGGACAAGGCAAAGGTTAAGTGTGGGAGTGTGATAAGTGTATAATTACATTTATTATCTTGATATTTTCAATCATAAAATGATATGTTTTATAGTCATTTTATACTTCATATAAAAGATTTCACATGGTATGTAGTTGTTTTCTATGCAAGTGCAGAAACTAGGTGAATCTTGGGAATGAAATGACTAAAGATGGAATTCTATGTAAAGAGAGTGAAAAAGGTGCAAAAAGATGTGTGGAACACAAGGAATTGGCTTAGGGTCGAAGCTATCAAAGATTAGCAAAGTTGTAAAGGAAAATCATGAAGAAAAGCACATATCACCATCGTGACACCTATTCGCTATCGCAACTTGTCATTCTTCACAAGAAGAAAGTTACAAACCAATGTTCACGATAGCGATATGTAAGTCACGCTCACGACTTGTGACGGTTTTGGATAACTATTCTCAACTTCCAATCACCGGATAGAAATGATCAACCGCCATCAACCACCACCAACTATCAAACTAAAAAGACAATTCTTGGGGACAGAGAAGGCATGAAAAGGTGCCTATCCATTCATGATAAAGATGAATCTTTGCATCCAATCACATTGAAGTGATGCAACCCTTCGCCAATGGACACGACTCTTCATTCGGATAGACTTAACCCTTCACACTCAATAAATAGAGTTTAAATCAACCAAATTTGGTAGATGGTGAATAAGAAAGCTTAGATAATATGCATGATACACATTAGAGAGTGAAAATTTTATAGATTTCGCTAGTTCAAACTGTTAGTGCGAAAAATGTATAAGTGATTCAATTCTTATTTCGATCACTAGATTTCTCCACAAATTCGAGTGATTGTTGTGTGTGTGTAATTGCAAAGCACTTATCAATAAAAGTTTCTATTCTTCAACATTCATTTGTTCAATATTCACAAAGAATTGCATCCTAGCGGAGGTTCTGTACGAGTCGAGACCGAATTCAAAGTAGACGTAGGAATTGCGGGAATTGATGACTCCCATTAAAGAGTGGATACAGTTTGATCAACTTTAGCTTTCACTTGCATACCTTACAACTTTACTTTGTTTTCTACTTATACTTTCTAATTCGAAGTTTACGATATGTCTATGTATCATAACAAGTATTTCATCTTGCGTCATTTATATTAATGAAGTTATATGCTTTCGAGTTAACTTTAAGAGTGATTTCGGGGGTAACAAGATTGTGTATAGTTACTATATCTTTGATTATAACGCTATTTAGTGAGCCAACATTTTTGGAGTCGTAACTTGCTAAATATGGCTATGTGAGAGCGACCCGTACTAAGCATAGTATTATTGTTATCCAGGTTTTTATAAGTGTCATAATTCGTTTACCCTATATTTAGAAAAGTCATTTCATGTGTTTCTCTATGGTGAATTATTGAATATTTGGGAGTCTAGAACTGTATTTGTTAAAGTTATCTAGTGTATGAAATATTATTGATTATTTTGCATGTTTTTCTCTACTATACCTGTTCTTAGAGAATATCTATATAGTTTACATCTTCTCTAATCTGTTCATGCATCTGTCTATTCATCAGTCTACCATCTAAACCCTACAAATTATCTTATTTCTTTTGTTCCGTAACTCTAATTGGTCCTTAGAATCGAATTCCTTCCCTGTGGGATCGATATCTTTTAAAACTACATCACAATTGTATACTTACAACTATCATCATTTTTCCATTTGATAAGCGGTACTGACAACACCTGTTCACATTAAGAACTTTTATCTTATCAGTAGAAAAGTGAGGAACAAGTTTTTGGCACAATTACCGGGTATAAGCCTTTCGGAATGAGAATAGCTAAAAACTTATGAACTGTGATCCTAGGTAGCATTGCATTATATGTCATCTAAAACTATGTGTGTGATATTGTTTGTATATCAACTAAAATATAACATAGCAGGTGTCATGTAATGCATGGGGATAGACTTTTAACAGATGCCTGACATGCATATATGTTATGGCTGCATCACAAAGGGTTAGAATGCCATGATGATGTGAATTCATGTTTATCAACCCATTTGAAACAAATTGGTCAGTTTTTAAAAACTAAGATATAATTTAGGCACCCGAGAAGCTAAGTAAGATGTAATGAAATGAGCCAACTCGTGTGGTGTGGACCTGTGGTATATATAATATTGATGTGATATTTTAATGATGAAGGGGATGTTATGAGATCACCATACCACTCGTGTGGTAGCAGGCTTGGAGGATAAGAAAATACCTATGTGATATTATAGTGATATAGTTGATGTTATGAAATATCCATACTAGTCTTGTTGTAATAGGCTTTCGTTCGAGAATTTGCAACCATGGCTCCTCGTGTAATGAATAAGTTTCATTTGCATGATTTGTAAGAGTTTGGGTAAACATTATGTTGTACCCTCATGAATTTAATGTATGTATCTATATATTGTGAATGAAAATGACCACTTTGTATGGCCTTTGATGAATGATATGTGTTAGTAGCCCCTTGTGGGTAGAGGACCGGGTGCTATGTGGGACCACTATATAATTAGGGTATGTCATGATGATCATGGTCTTAAGAATCGTATTATCCTAAGGTAACACGGCCTTGCATATCATATAAGACTAAGTATGTGATACTGATGAGGTATTTAGATTTTGATGATACAACATGATTGTGTGTATTTATGTGAAATGATCCGATTAGTCATTAATAACAAAAAAAAGGTAGCAATAAGATCCCATATGTAGGGTAAGGACTTGAGGCCAATGCGACATCTATGTGATATCAAAGGTGAAGTTCACAAGGTTTCTGTAATACTTGTGTGATAATAGGCTATTAGGTTTTAAGAGTTAAAATTATATCGATGTGACATTATAATGATAAAGGTGGCATTTGTGAAATCACTGTATTACCATGTGGTAATGGGATTTTAATTTGAGAATTCGCAACTATGACTCCTCGTATCGTGTATGGGTTTAGTTTGGTATTTGCTCGATCGCACAAGGTCGGGGGAAACTATGTGTTATACCCTTGGGTGTAAAGAGCAATTACTTTGTGTCACTCTTAGTGTAGTGGGCTAGTGCCCCAAGTGAGCAGGGGTTCGGGGTGTTAAGCGGACACCACTTAAATTGGCGAATTTGTGACCCTAATCTTAGGTGATGTTATCTTAGCGCATCATCTAAAAATAGGTGGCCGATATTAGTGCTATATAGGGTTTGACTCAATATGACATGTATGTGCATATATTGGTGTCTGCATAAAAGATCATGGTTAGCATGATGCTATATACAAATGTACATGATGATAAAGGGAAATGATAAATGCATAGCACATAGCATGCAACGTACTTCCTTCGACCTTTTATCTCCCCCGCATAAGGGTTAAGCTTTTAAATCTAGGCTTGGCTCATCTCAATACCTCAGGGATATTAAGGTTCGAACATGCATAAGAGAAAATATGCAATTGTTTTGGTACACCCTAGTGGAAATGTCTACGGCTTCTTATATGAGTTCATTCAATAGGTTGTTGACGTAGAAGGCTCTTGTTGCACTATGATACACTTCTTCCCCCTCCCTAAATAAGTTCTAACAAGGGAGGTACATGCGGTACAATAACAATTAATCCACTATCCTTGGTCACCAGGGGATCGCAAGTGATACATTCGCAAGCTTCACGATAAAAAAGGCACCTTAACCTTAATGGCTAATCCATCTAATGCATATGCTCTTTGGAATATCAAAATCTTGGAAAATGGTTTGACTTAAATAACAACTTTTCACTAATTCATCAAAAATCTTCCGACATTTTATATTTAAAAAAACAAAGCAGAGTCGCCACTAGGAGCGGATGACGTTCTACCCTCGCGGTAGCTATGAGGCACCGGCCTCGTGAAATGGGGTGTGGGGTTTTCGAAAAGTGGTTGTGGAGTAAATTCCAAAGACTTGAGGCCTAAACCTCTAGCCTACATTATACAGAGTCGCCACCCGGATTAGCTCTTCCGGGAAATTCGGTACAACCTAGATCCGTTAAGCCTAAACGGTACCGTAGTATAAAGATTCAGGTCCGGATGAGTTACTTACTTTTTCATTATTGAAATCATATTAGGAAACTTGCTACCATATTCCAATGTCATGATATTCTGTTCAAAATTATTTTTGGATTAATTTTTAGCATTCATACGGAAAGCAACAAATGAGTGCGTAAAGTAAACACATAAGAATGTAAGTGCGTCTAATCTAGGGGGGTTATTTACACATTGCGATGGAGGATACTAATTGCCTAAAATACATGAAATCTACAAATACATCAATATATTTTGCAATACCCGAAGGAAAGATAATTCTTAACATACATCTAACCTAATCTACCTGCATCCACAAAGGTTAACACATGAGATATTTCACAGCACAAAGGTTAACACATGAGATATGTACAAGTGTACTAATTATGTTCGATTTTGGTATTTGTAAAACCCATGCAGTCACTTTAAAAGTGCCGAAAGGATCGTGGTTGTTATTGTATAAAAAGATTCATTTTTTATGTACAAGTGTGTTACTCATTTTATTAGTGAAATTGCCGTATGTGAATTTTGTAGGGTCTTTTATTCGGGAACTTGAGTTCCCTTCGTGGGATGACCTAAAATAACATAGAATTATAAGTCTAGGTCAAACATGCATGACATAGCTATTATTTGGGTTAAAAATGATAACGATGTCATCCATATCATTACCGACTTCCTCTTGAAGGGCGCTATCGATATGGATAACCTGAAGAACTTCCGTGGCCACTCCAAACCTTAATCCACATTTTAGAACTTCAAAAACTCGTTAATAACTTTTAAATGAGCTCTATGTATGAGCTAGATACCACAAATGGTGCATTTCCAAGTCTAGAGAGATCTTGTGGGGTCATTTAGTGCTTAAATGGAGTAAAACGAGACAAATATGTGATCTATTAAGGGAAGGTCGGTACTGATGTGGGTAAGGTTAGTACCGACATTGCCTCAATGCCAACATCGAATTTTACAATGCCATCACCGACGTCGAGGATCCAGACGTGTAGAAAAGCAACGAAAAACAATAGAAAATAGAAAAGATAAATGCCGAAACATCCGAAAACCATAACTTTCACTATGGTTATCGGATTCTAACGAATCTTATCATTCCAGAAAGCTCATGATGTGTCTAACATACTAAAGGTAACTAAATCAAGTTTTAAAAGCAGTTATACACAAAAAATATCAAACAGTCCGCGTTATCCAAAACCGAGAACCGTAATTTTACATAACTTTGAAAAATCATAAATTTATTTATACTTATCCATTTTAAGTGATATTTATCACTCCAGAAACCTCATGATCTAAGGAATACAATAAAAATAACTAAATACATAAGAAAAATCTTCGTCAAACCCAGGACTAAAAACATTTTGCCCAGGAAACTGAAACAAATTTATACAAAACTTTGAAATTTCATAAATTTTGATATACTTGTCTGTTTTTAGCAATCTTTGTCATTTTAGGAACCTCATGATGTGAATATTCTTTTGTTGTTAATAAAAGTTAAAAACTTTTGAAAATAAAATTTAAAATTATGAAATAGTTTGATACACGAAAATAAAAATGATCGAACATATCACAAAACAAACAAGCATGAAAATGAATCCCCAGACTCTAGGAACTCAAAAGCTTACCCTGTAGTCGTGGATCCATTTCTTCAATGTCCATGAAGTCCTTTGGGGACATCTCATTGCTTCTTTTTGTTGGTTGGTTGGTTTTATATAAAAAATCCTTTGAATAGAGTTTTCATTCCACTTCGAATCAAAGAGGAATGTCCCAAATGGTGTAGTAACTGAATGTTAGATGAAAGATAATGGTAGTCCTAGCTTTGAACCCCTGAGAATATTTTCCAAAGCCAAGTCCTCAAGAACTCAAATTTCTCATGAGATGCAAAAAAAATGAACTTGAAGAAAATGTTTCTTCTAAACCTCAAGTTGCTTAGTTTCTTCTAAGCCTCAAGTTTGCTTAGTATATGACAAAACTTCAAGATTGCTTCAATGATGAATCACTACGTCATAGATGGTCTATCGCAACAACGATAAAATGTTGCCTAAAGTGCTAAAAGTGTTGCGAAAGCACTTGTCGCAACACTTTTCCGTTAAAAAAGTCATTGATGATACTTCCCTTGTGAAGTCATTTTTGCAACACATTTTCTTTTTTTTGCAACACTAAGAAAAGTGTTGCGATAAGTGACTTTTTGCAACACTTTTTTAGTACTTGCAATGACTTCTGTTGTGTTGCAAAAAATACTCGTCACTGTCAATATTAACGTCCGTTAGTTTTTTCGTAACACTTTTGTTGTTTATTCGTAAAACTTTTCTTATAACACTTTTAGCAAATTCGCAACACCATGTCCAGTTATAGCAACACCTTTTTAAAAACACTTATGTCACATTTGAAACACTTTTTACAATTATTGCAATACATTTGTAAAACACTTAACTGATACCATAATTCAAAAAGTTAAAATTTATTTTTTTATATAATTCATAATGCATAATATTCGATTGTATACAAATTCAAACAAGAATTAAAAAATACACACAACATACACGCACGCGCGCGCATATATACATACATGTATGTATGTATGTATGTATGTATGTATGTATGTATGTATGTATGTATGTATGTGTGTATGTATGTGTATGTGTGTGTGTGTGTGTATGTATGTATGTGTGTGTGTGTGTGTATGTGTGTGTGTGTGTGTGTGTGTGTGTGTGTGTGTGTGTGTGTCTGTGTGTATGTATGTATGTATGTACATGCATAGATGTATATATGTACATGCATAGATGTATATATGTACATGCATAGATGTATATATGTACATGCATATATGTATATATGTACATACCTATATGTATATATGTACATACCTATATTCAGAAAGGATTAAAGAGGTTAATTCAAGATTATAACTTCTAATTTGATTTCTAATTCTTTCTTTAAGGAGTCTAATTTCATTAACTCTATTAGCAAATTCTAAACTTTGCGTTTCATGCCAACGAGTTAAGATAGGAGATTGTCTATATCTTATAATTCCTGAATTATAATATTCTAGTCTGTTCTGAAAGAAATTATATAATAGATTTATTCTTCTGAGTCTATTTTCAGCACTTTCTATTTTATTTCGTAATTCTAAAATTCTGTTCATATGTTTTAAAACTTTATATTATAGTCTTCAGATTCTGTTAAAATAGCATTAATTAATTCTAAATTCAGAATTTTCTTTTTATTTTGTAATTCTAGTATATTTCTGGTATAGTTTTCTATATTTCTTTTACAAATGGGTTTCTGTTGGATATACCATTCGAAAAGTAATCCAAGATGTTTAAAGT
>CATIWQ010525758.1:0-22514 GCA_949673415.1 Euphorbia schlechtendalii
ATATATTTAATTGTGTAAGATTCATTCTTTCTCTTAGGCTCTATTTGGGAACAATTATTTGGAGAAAGGAAATGTGAAAATTACCTAAGTGTTAGAATCGAAAATTTGGATTATGATAATTTTCTTGAAGGTAAAGCAAAAGAAAGGGAGGATAAAATTTGAATGGAATAAGACAATTTTTGAATTGTGATTTTTGTGAGGAAAAAAGAAATTTAATATAATTACTTAAGTACCCTTTAGGTGTTAGAACCGAAATAATTGCCGCCATCTTTTTAAACTGATCTTCTCATTTATTTTACCTTTATAATTATTTATTAAATAGTTGTATTTTATCCAAATAATTTTACATAAATTAATTAATACAATTTTTTTTAAAAAAACTAAATCAATTATTTATTATAATTATGAGTAAAAAAATACAAGTCAAAATAAGAAAAAATGAAACATTAACAAATAATTGTATTTTTTGAGCTTGCATAATATCAAATTTAAAAAATCTTGCATATTCTTCGTGTGCAATCATATAACTTCTCTCATTCTTTAACATTTAAATTTTGTATCTTTTATCACATTGTTGACATTGGGTGAAGTGAAAATTTTATAAATTTAAACGTACAAATGGAGGGTAATAACCTAAGTGATAAATAATGATTTCTTGGCAAGTGCATGAAAAAGAAATTTTAACATTTTGATTTTGTTTTAGGAGCATTGTCTATTTTTCTTTCTAGAATTATTCGTAATAGTATTTGATTATTCATAAATTTACAATAATCTCTATATTTATTTTTATTTATGTTTAATATATTATTTATTTAATTTAAATCTAGATAATTTTAAATTTTTATTCACAAGAACATTTTTAATAATCTTAAGATGTAAGTATAAAATTAATTTATTGGTCATAAGGACATTTTAATCATCATAGGGGACGGTTAGTGTCCAAAAGAAGCAGTGAATAGCAATCCAGTTGAAAATTTGTAAAATAAGAAAGATAGAAAAGTTTAAGAAATAGAAAGGAAAAGGATTTTTGCCAAATACCAAATATGTAGAGCATTTTGTATAGGAGTTGAACCAAATACAATATTGCATTTTACAGGAGTTGAGAGATAATTGATTTCTTGTTGAATACCATCCCATTGCAAATATTCATGATCCCAAGCATAAGATTTTGAATTCATTTCCTTTCCCTTCAAAACCACCCTTCCAAGCAGAGCCCATTGGTCTATATATCATGAGAATGAACTTAGATCTTAGAAAAAAATAATTAGAATTGTTAAAAGATATTATCATGATTATTATTTTTTTAAAATAAATAGATATATTAATCAACTCAAAAAGCTGGAAATAGACAGAGGGTTGGATAGTCAAGTACACACACTCAATACAATCCAGATGAACCACTCTTGCAGATTATTATATATGTCCCACAATATCCGTGTCTCTCCTAACAAGGCTAAAGACGCAAGAACAAAATGAAAGAGTTAAACCATTATAATCATACACTATATCAATTACAAATAATTTGACTCAATGTGGCCATCAAGGACCAAGGTATTGCCTGTATTTTACTGTTGGAACGGGAATAGATAAAATAGATAGCGAGACAATAAAAATAGAGAAGACTAAATATTCACACAATCTATGTGGAAGAGTTTTCTTTCAAGAAAAAAATGAAATATATGGAAGTTATTGGTAAATGAAAAAAGTTTAAGAACAAATAGGAAAGTTGGAAAGTGAGAGTGGAACGTGTGGATTGAGAAATTGATATTATATATTAATTTTCTTATTAATAAAATTTGGTAATGTAAATATATTTACAACTTTCCTGATACTTCGGGTAAATTTCGAAAAAGTACCATGTAATTTGGATTGTTTTCGAAAGAGGTCATGTGTTATTTCGGGTCTCAAAAAGGAACTTGTGGAATAGTGCGGTTATCAAATAACGATTTTTTGGTTGACCCGTCAAAATTGCTAATGTGGCCGGGGGTAGAATCGAAAGCTTACTTTTTGGCCACACTATAAAAGCCAAATTTCTTCGGACACATTTATAACTTCAAAAATTCTCATTTCATCTTCTCTGACAAACCTCCTGCTCCTAAATTTTCAGACACATTTATTGCGATTACACACAAGAAAATATCGGTCTCCTCTAATAAGTCAGTCACTTCAAGTAATTACTCAAAATCCCACGCATTTTCCAGTAGTAGACTTTTCCTTTCTCATCAGTTGGTGGTTCAAACTTGGGGTGATGAAGTTTTTTCCATCAAGGCCTTTGAAGCAAGCCAAAAAAGAAGGTAAAAATAATTCTCTATATTGTTCATTATTTACTTTTGATTTTCATTTGCATTTTCAGTTAGGGTTTCAGTTAAAATGACTACATTTGTAGAGAAAATTAAAAAAATGGTTGTTAAAGAGAGGAAATGTGCTTATTTTGGATTCATTGAAGTTGTTCTATGATCTTTTAAAGTATTTGTTTCAATGTCACAAACTAGGATTTTTAATCTAGGGTTTAGTTTTTTTTATTATTACTTAAAGTGTTGGTAATGCAATTGACATGTGCATTAGTTGGAGAAGTCATTGAATTGTTGGCTTGACACTTTAAAAAGGGTAGAAGATAGAATTGTTTGTTTACACTTTTCATTTACATTGTATAGTTATAGTAGGTCTAGAGCTTAAAATAGGAAAACTAATGGTTGGCTTCACACTTTAAAAATGGTTTAGGACAGAATGGTTGGTTATCACTTTGCATTTACAATTTATGAGGGTAAACTGTTAAAAATTGGTTTACACTTTGAATGGTTGGTTTAGAGTTATAAAGTTTATAATTGGTTTACAATTTATAATATGTTAAGTAATGCATCTATATATGTTGGTTTGTAGGATAGAATGGCTGACTTTATAGTTTGGATTCACCATGGTGATTACTTGTCTCATGATTGAGATAATGAGGATAACAAAATGGAATACATATGTGGTGAAGTCATAAAATCCACTCCTGACATAGACTTGTTTGGGGTAATTCATTTGGAAGATCTTGCTCTTGATCTAGGATATAATCATGGATGTAGAATGTGGTATAGGATTAAAGGAATGATAGGGGTTTGGGCTTATGAAGAGATTAGATTAGACCCAACATTGACAGATTTATTGGATTTTCTTAAAAATGAAAGTGAGCACCAGGTATATTTTGTTGAGAATGGGCCTCCATTGCAAGCCATTATGCCTAATATAGAGAAGAGAAAAGACGAATGTACAAATGATAATGATAATTTGAAATCACAAAGGGGTGTGGATGGATAATGAAGGAGTAGGCATCAATGCTAATGAGAATGTGACTGTTGAAGAGGATATTGAAGAAGATGTTGAAGAGGACATCGAAGTTGAAAGGACACTGGCTTTGCACATGGTGGAATTCCAAGCAGTGATGAGGACATTAGCTTTGGGGATGGGTTTGTGGTTCACTCAGTTGATGAGGTATTTAGTGCCAGTAGTGATGGGGATATTGAGTGGTATGATTTAGAGGTAAAATCAAATGGTGAAGTACCTTTTGATTCATTTGAACCTGAAAATGTGAAGGCAATGAAGATTTAGGAGTAGATTTAAATGATGAAGATATGAAT
This sequence comes from Euphorbia schlechtendalii, assembly GCA_949673415.1. Taxonomy (NCBI): domain Eukaryota; kingdom Viridiplantae; phylum Streptophyta; class Magnoliopsida; order Malpighiales; family Euphorbiaceae; genus Euphorbia; species Euphorbia schlechtendalii. The sequence goes on from CATIWQ010525758.1 coordinate 3,621, forward strand.
GAGTTTGATGGAACATGTATTGGCATGGAGAATGAGTTACACAGTTCTCAAGGCTTAGATGATGAAGACCATTCAAGATCCATTCACTATAATGAGGTCACTAGTGAGTTATGCACTTGAATGTTTTTCACTAGGCTAGAACAATATCAAATTGCTTTGAGAAGATAGGCAATTGAAAGAGGGACATTCCATATGTTCATAAAAAATTGTAGGAAAGTGATATGTGTTGAGTGCAAGGAAAAGTATGGATTCAGAGTTCGTGTATCTCAACTTCAGGGTACAAATACATTTTAGATTAAGACATTCAAGGCCACTCACACTTGTGCTAGGTCAATGACTAATCATCTTGTAAATTCTAAATTTTTATCCAAAAAGTATCTAGATGATTTGAGAGATAATCCTAAGTGGGAAGTGGATGATATGATCAATAAAGTGAGGAGGGATCTAGGTGTTGAGATTTGTCCTATGAAATAGTTAAAGAAAGAGAAGCCAAGTTTGTACAAGGAGAAGTCACTGCACAATATCATAGGTTCTGGGATTATGGACAAACCAAATTGACAACCAAATCCTGGAAGTTGGGTTAAAAATTAACATTGAGTTTCAGCTTATTCATTAAACTAGATCTATACCAAGGGAAAAAATGATCTTTCAGTACATGTATGTCAGGCTAGCACCACAAAAGCAAGGATATGTTACTGGAATCAGGTCATTTGTGTGCCTTGATGGATGCCATCTGAAAACTAATCTAGGAGGCCAGTTATTATGTGCCATTGCAAATGATGGCAATGAGAATTTATTTCCCATTGCTTTGGCTTGTGTGGAATCAGAATGCAAAGCTTCCTAGAAGTGGTTCATAGAATTGTTATCTGTAGACTATGGGAGTCCAAATGAAACAGGTTGGGTTTTTATGTCAGATTAAGAAAAGGTACGAATAGAACCCTTTATTGAATTATAAATTGAAAATGTGAATTAGCATATAGGTTGTAAATTGAAAATGTGAATTAGCATATATGTTGGAAATTGAAAATGTAAATTAGCATGTATGTTGGAAACTATAATTGTAAATTACCAGGCATGTACGAAACTAAAAATGTTAGTTTATAATTTATGTTAGAAAGTTAAAAAGTGAAACTCTAATTGTGAATTAGCATTTATGTTAGACATTTTTAAGCTATGTTAGACTGCCTTATTTATGATAGACATGTTTGCCACTTTTAGACATTTTGTATCTCTGTTAGACTTCCTTGCAGTTTACAGCCATGTACTATTCCTTGAAATGTACCAATTGTGAATTTGTATTATTAAATAATGGTTAATAATGATTAGTTATTATATAACAAAAAATGGTTGCAACAGATATGTGTATGGTCAGAGATACAAGCTAGTGACATCTCAAGAAGAGTGGGAACATACTGAACATGGTGACATTCATCCTTGGATGGTGAAGAAACCACTAGCCAGGCTTAGAAAAAGAGAGTTAGAGCTCCTAATGAACCTAAAAACCCTTTCAAAAGTTCAAGGGCTGGTGGCATTGTTTTTTATGGTAAGAGTAAACAACCAGGATACAATGCAAGAAGATGTAGTGCTAATATAACTGGAGAGATAGCATGGTAGACTAGAAAGAGAAAGCAAGCTGAAAAGATGGCAATCGAAAATGTAAGTTGTAATGCAGTAGGAACATCAATAGGAAGGAATCCACCAAAGGTGATGTCCATGTTTTTATGCTTTTGATTTTGGTAAAAAATGACATGTGAATTAATTATCGTATAAAATAGCTTGTGGTTATGATTTTGGTGTGAAATGACTTGTGGAACTGAATTTGGTGCAAAATGGCATGTGAAACTGAATTTAGCATGAAATGGTAATAACTGGTATTATATACCAATTATTTATATGGTCTTATGTACTAGTTACAACATAAAATGGCTTGTGAATTGATTTTGGTAAAATATGACATGTGAATTGATTATGGTATAAAATGGCTTGTGGTTATGATTTTGGTGTGAAATGGCTTGTGGAATTGAATTTGGTGCAAAATGAAATGTGAAACTGAATTTGACATGAAATGGTAATAAGTGTATTATATTCCAGTTATATGGTATTATATGCTAGTTACAGTATAAAATGGCTTGTGAATTGATTTTGGTATATAATGCTTTGTGAATTGATTTTGGTATAAAATGTCATGTGGGAGTTGTTTTGGTATGAAATGGCATGTGAAACTGAATTTGGCATGAAATGGTAATAATTGGTATTATATACTAGTTATATGGTATTATATACTAGTTACAATATAAAGTGGCATGTGAAATTGAATTTGGTGCAAAATGGCATGTGGAACTAAATTTAGAATAAAATGGTATTTGAACTCATTTTGGTGCAAAATGGCTTTATGTGAGATTGATTTGGCATGTGGTTTTGATTTTATTACTCTGCAACAAAATGTTCCAAAATCCACAACTTCTAGAAAGAAGTAGGCAGGTGTACCTGCAACTAGATCTGCATCACCAAGCTTAGGAAGGAATTTACAAGCCTCTATGGCTCAAGAGGTAATAAGTTTGTGTGTTAAAACCCAGGCTTTCAATTTTCAAAAATTTTGTAGAATGTTGCATTTTGGTATGTTATGTTGCAAATTTGAATAATTTACAAGCCTATACTCTATATGCAGAAAGTTGCAAATGCAACTGCACCAAGGCCTACTACACAAAAGCCTAGTGCATCAAGGCCTCTTGTACCAAAGCCTCCTATATCAAGGCCTCCTACATCAAAGCCAACAACTAGATCTAGTGTTATAAATGTAGCAAGGCCTGCCATAACTCCACACAGTTTAAATTATACATCTGAAACAATCTCTATTGCTGCTAAAAGAAAAAGTGTGCTTGTTGGTTTGGGGATCCTCTTCTACTACTTACAGCTATCCCAAAAGAGCAGCTAATTTGGAAGAAATATCAATGAGGATGGGAAGCCTCAAGGGAAAAGTCTACAAAATAGTTTCAACTTATATTATGGTTTTTGGCACTTATGTGTAAATGATACAACATTATCATTTTGTACATGATTTGGCTATCATTATTTTGGTTTTGTGGCTATATATGATATATTAGTGCCATTTATATTTTGGCTTTAGGGATGTAATTATTTTGATAGGTGTAAATGCTTTGACATTGCCAACCATGTTTTGGCTTTAATGGTAGTATTTTTGGGTGGTTTAAAGGTATATCAGTGCCATTTGTGTTGTGTCATTGGAATATAGGTATTTTTGTTATAAAGGTATATCAGTGCCATTAGTTTTGTGGCCTTAGGAATGTAGGTATTTTGGTTGTAAATGCTTTAAAATGCCAACTATGTTTTAGCTTTAGGGGTGTTTCTTTTAGATGGCTATAAATTGCCTTTTTGTACTGGCTAACACATTCACATTTTGTCTATCAACTTATAATTGAAAGTTGAAGCTTGTGTATCTACTATATATTTATCAGTATAATTGTTGTTTTATCTATTGTCATAAAGTTGCTTTCTATTGTCATCAAATTCAACTTAACAATTACTATTTCAACTTACTTAACTTACTGCCAATAAATTTAACTTTCTCAAATCCGCAAATTTCATTTTCACATTCCATTACCAATTCAAAGTGTTTCAAACTTACAATTTAGCATAATACAATTTCTCATGCCAAAACATAATTTCTTATAGCCTAAATTCTTAATTTGCTACTGAACATGTATAATAACACAAAAACCAAAATTAAGCACACAATGACAACTTTTTTCTTCTGCTCTCTTTGAACTTGTAACTCAGCCCTTGATTTCACAATTTTTTCCTCTTTCTTAGTGGAAAAGTCCATGGCCTTGCTTAACTCCACCTCTAAAGTCTTCACCTTCTCTTAACTCAAAGTAAATTCCACTTCACAAACTTTCAATTTTCGAGTGATTTAATTCAAAACCTTGTTTCCCCTTTCACCAAATGGTACGTCATACCATTCGAAGAAATTACAGGCCCCATTTTCACCAGATCTGCCACATCCAAAAAACCTACGCCCAACATTATCACTTGTGCAAGCTTTTTTCAGTGGAGATTGAAGACCACGGTAGCATCGGACTCCTTGTTGTTTGTGGTTGACAGATTGAGATGAAGACGAACTTGTCATTAGGGATTCGCGATTTCTATCAATTTCAGAGATTCTAAACTTCAAAGACGAACTAAATTAGTGATAGATGAAATATCCATTATTTAATTTGAGAATAACAACAAAGATTGAGAAGATTTGAGATCAAAGAAAGGGTTACAGTACACTGATCGAAGATAGAAGAAAAGATTTGGGATTTTCTGGAGAATTTTCGATTTTATAATATGGCCCAAAAGTGAGTTTCTGATTCTACCTCTGACCTCGTCAACAATTTTGATGGGGTTAGCTAAAAAATCATTATTTGATAATGTTACTGTTCCACAAGCCCCTTTTGAGACCAGAAATAACACAGGACCCCTTTTGAAAACAGTTGAAATCACAGGGTACTTTTTTGAACTTTAATTACATTAGTATTTTGAGGTTTATTATAAATATAAGGGGTGTTTTCACTGCAAAAGTTAAAATTGCAACTCTTTCTTTTATCTTTTAAGTCAATAATAAGTTGTAAAATAAGGTTTAAAATCATCAATGATACATGTTGATCCTAAACAGCTTAATATAAGTAGTAGAGGGGGTGAATGTGTTTCTTAGTTCTTTTTAAGATTTATTAAAATTCTCTACCAAGTTAAGTTTTTATATGCGTGCTTAGCTGGGTCTAAAAATAATAAACTGCTCAGCGACGCTAGCATAGTTTATCTTCAATCGTTGTTAAGTACTTTACTCAGCTTGGATTGATTTTTCAAGAAACACTTGTAAAATAGAAAGAATGATGAATGAGATATGCGCAGTAAAGACAAGCGAATAAGGATAGAACGCTAACACTTGAGATTTATCCAAGTTCAGCCCCTAGCCTACCTCTAGTCCATAGATTCCTTTCTGAGCTTTAATCCACTAGTTTTTCCTTCCTTCCTTAGGCAGAGAAGCCTTTACATCATGTAGACAAGATTACAAAAAGTACATTTTGTTGAACCCAAGCTAATAAACTTAACAATACTTAAACATTTTGGAAATAACAAACTGACTAGGATAGTGAAATTAATTGAGTACTAAGTATATTATTAATTAATGAAGTTTACTAGAGTTTTCACTCAGTTAACTGAGTAATTAATTAAGTTATAACTTAGAGTAAGAAAAGCTGAGATGACTATTACATAGTTATAAAGATATCTACTCAGCTGTGCTGAGTTAGCTTTTTATAAATAAAAAGCTGTATGCATTTGACACTTAGATAATATTTGACACTTTTGCTACTAACAGTTTGTATGGAAAATGGAATATACCTTTGATACTTTTCAGGAATAAAAGAGTTGCAATTAAAGAAGATATTTCAGTGGTCCTCACAAACAAGAAGGTGTCCGTACGGAATGTTGGAGATTCCTCACTAAAGTCCAAGACAAAGGGAATCCTCTGACATGCGCAGCTTCTCAGTGCCTCTACGTGTCCTCTGCAACGTTAGTAAGTCAAGCAATGGCAGAATTCCACATTGCATCTCACGTGCCTCTCTATCAAAACAGATTGCTTGAAAACAAATGGTTTTTGACAACGAATTAATATCACGCTTCAACGTTCGAAATCTCTATCTCTAACATCTGGGAATTTATCTCCAACAGGAAAATTTGAAAGATTTGAAGAGAAGAGATATTGAAGAGCTGTCAAGATGAGAAGTTTGCAACTGCTAATTCCAAGAGCTTCAAGTATAAATAGAAGACTAGAGCAGACGTTCAAGCTTCAAGTATAAATAGAAGACTCCCAGCTTCAAGAATTCCAAATCAAGCAATCAGCAAACATTTATTGTTCAAATCTGTTTGCAATAGAGAGAGAAATATCACTTAAGATATAACATTGTAAAGGAATCAACATTTTATAAGTTGAATTCCTCAGTTCATAAATTTCTTTTAGAAATCTGAGTGACTGTTTGGGAAAGGTACCCAAACTGTGGATTGAGTGGTAGTTAGAAAGAAAGGTACTTTCTATAATAGAGTCTACCCGCTGCAAAGGTTACTCCACCTAAGGAAGGAGTGAAATGACTAGTAGATTAAAGCTCGAAAAGGAATCTGGAGACTAGAAGTAGGCTAGGGGCAAACCAGGATAAAATATCAGGTGTTGAAGTTCTAACCTTAATCACTTGCCTTTATCGCTTTTATCTCATTCATCATTCTATCTCTGTTTTATGTTTTACTTGAAAAATCAATCTGTGTTGAGTAGAGTACTTAGAATATGATTGAAGATGAACCGTGCCAACAAAGCTAATCTGTTTATAAGTTTTTAGACCAACTTAGCACGCACATCTAAAAACTTAACATGGTAAAATATTTTCTAAATCCCAAAAAGTAACCAAGAACTGCATTCACCCCCCCTTCTACTATGTAATTAAACCATCTAAGGACCAACAAGTGCTATCAGAGCAAGTGCTCAACTTATTGACTAATTATCTTTGAATTTAAAATCCATAAATGGCTTACAACAGCTACAATTCTGGCTCATGATAGACAGTGCTCCTAAAGGAGGGAGTGTCTGTAACTAGGCCACCATTATTCGATGGTAATCATTACACATTTTTGAAAAATCACATGAAAAACTTTATTCAATCACAAAGCATGCAAGCATGGCTCGCTATAGAGCTTGGCCCGCGAATTCCTACTGTAGTAAGGAATGGGCAGCGTGTTCTAGTTGATCTAGAAGACTATGATGATGGTGACCTAAGGTTTCTCAAAGAGAACATTGCAGCCATAAATTACTTACATTATGTGCTAGATCTTATAGAGTTCAACAGGGTTTTAGGTTGTTAGACAGCGCAAGAAATCTAGAAGAAGTTGGAGATTACCTATGAAGGAACTGACAAGGTCAAGGAGTCCAAGATCAAACTCATGTTAAGAGAGTATGAGATGTTCCAGAAGGGCGCCAGCAAGGGTATTCAAGTGATGAATACTAGGTTCATTAACATCGTTAATGAATTGAAGAGGCTTGGCAAGGAATTCACCGAGGAAGAGCTGGTGAAGAAGATTCTCCGCACTCTTACCTTAGAGTGAGATGCCAAGAAGAGTGAGATTAAGGAGGCTCATAATCTTAAGACCTACAACTATGATGAGCTGATAGGCACCTTGTTGACATAGGAGATGAGCCTGAGGAAATATACTAATTACTCCAAAAGGAATAAAGGTAAGGAAAGAGAGGGCAAAGCCATTGTCCTGAAAGTTAATTCCTTTGATGAATCCACAAGCTATGATTCTGATGAATACTTCTGACTAGGCATTTCAAATGCTTCATGAGAAGGACGGGAAGTTCTACTAGAAGACGTTTCTCGTCAAAATCAAGTCAACTCAACATCGGCGAGGAGCTGAGGAAGGACTCAAGAAGGAATACAACAAAGATATCAAATGCTTTGGCTATGGAGAAAAAGGCAATATCCAGTAAAGCTATCTAGACCAAGAAGGATAGATATAAGAAGAGGTTCACAAAGAAGAATGAGGCACTTGCTGCCACCTGGAGCGATTCAGAAGAATCTTCATCATTCGATGAAGAAGCAACTTATTTCACCAACCTTTGCTTGATGGCCATTGAGAGTGATAGAGGCAAAGGCTCAACATCTACCTCTAATATAAGTCAAACTGCTGCTGACTCTGAAGCTGAGTGTAGCATAGGAAAATCTTCTCATGGTGAGGTAAATTCTAAAGTTCCTTTGTCTATTGAAGAATTCACCTAGGTACTCTTTGATGTTATGAAACTGACCAATAAGTCAAGAAAGAAGATCAAGGAACTAGTGAGGAGAAGTGAAGATCAAGAAGACACTATTGCTTCCTTATCTCTTTGATATCCACTTTCTTCAAGAAAAAGTTGAGTATCAGGAATGTAATTCCAGCAAACTCACTAAGCAATTAGATGAGTTGACTACTGAGATAACAGCTTTAAAGAAGGAATGGGTTCCTTCTCCAGCCAGTAGTCAAACTCTGAATAACCAAACTCACAATTCTAAGAGGAAGAATTCCTCTAAAAAGAAGAAAGTGAGCCAGCCCAAAGCAAAAACGGTGTGTGGTTTTTATGGAAAAGCTTGACATGCTACAATACTCTGTAGGCATAAAAATGGTTATTACAACGAGTATGATTGGAGTAACCTAAGCACTTCTAACAAGGGAGGACCTAGCTCGAGAGCATGGGTACCTAAGAAAACATAACTATTTTACAGTTGAGTCTCAGATTCACTGATGACTCTAGAATGTGTTATTTGGATAGCGGATGGTCAAGGAATATGACTGGAGATAAAAGTCAGTTCATCTCATTGGAGCATAAAAGAAATGGAAGTGTCATTTTTGGAGATAACCAAAAGGGCAAGATTGTGGGTTGTGGCACTGTTGGTGTCTCTCCTTTAATCGAAGAGGTTTCTCTAGTCAAATAACTCAAGTTCAACTTGCTTAGTGTAGCCTAGCTTTGTGACAAACGTAGAAAGGTTACATTCAACTCAGCAGGTTGCTCAGTTATTGATTGTAAGACTAATTCTACTATTCTCTTTGCTCCTAGAATCAATAATGTCTATATGATTGATTTATCCCCTAGCTACTAATTCATGTCTTGTATCTAAGGAGGATAATTCGTGGTTTTGGCATAGAAGTTTGGGTCATATGAATATGAACATTCTGTCAAAACTAGCCAAAAAGCAATTAGTTGTGGGTTTACCCAGCATCAACTTCGAGAAGGATAAAATTTGCTTGGCTTTCCAACTAAGTTAGATAGTTAAGAAATCATTTAGGTCAATTAATCACGTAGTAACTAAGAGACTGTTAGAGCTCCTCCACCTGAATCTTTTTATCCCAGTTTAGCCTATGAGCTTGGGTGGAAAGAGCTTTTCGTTGGTATTATGGATGACTTCACAAGATTCATTTGGGTAGTCTTGCTAAGTAGCAAAGGTGAAACATATGAATCTTTTGTCAAGCTTGGTAATCAGATAATGAATGAAATAGGGACTAAAATCAATAAAATCCGAAGTGATAATGGACGTGAATTTGAGAACTTTCATTTTGAAGAATTCTGTTCACCACATGGCATTGACCACAACTTCTCTCCTCCTTATCCCCTCAACAAAATGGCATTGTAGAAAGGAAGAATAGAACCATAGTTAAATTGGCTCTATCCATGCTGAGTGACAACAATCTACCAAAGTATTTTTGGGGAGAAGTTGTTAACACAACCTGTTATATCTTGAATCGGGTTTTAATTCACCCAATTCTAGAGGAAACACCCTATGAACTTTGGTCATCTTAGATCATTTGGCTGTAGATGCTTTGTTCTTAACACCAAGGAGCAGTTAGGTAAGTTTGATGCTAAGTCTGATGAAGGTATCTTTCTGGGATACTCAACTAACAGCAGGGTATATAGAATATATCAAGAGTACCAGCTTGTTAGAAGAGTCTATGCATGTCGATTTCAATGAAACTAACATTGCAGATTGACATCCATCTGATAAAGATTAAGGAGTTACCCAGTAAGCAAATAAACTCAGTATGCCACTCTCTATGCTGCCCAACCCAGCACAAGAACCTGAAGTTGAGGAAGTTAAAGAAGATGATGATCTCTCTATTAACTTCAACGATGGCAAAGATCAACCTCCACCTCAGCAACCCATTGTAGATCCTCCAACTACTAATCCAAGTCTACCAAGGGAGATTAGGATGCATCACAACCATCCGCTCGACAGCATAGTTGATGATGTTCATAATCCGATGATGATAAGAGGTCAACTCAGCAGGATGTTGAGTCATCCAACATTCATCTCATTGATTGAACTCAATAAGTTTGAAGATGTAGAAGGAGATGATTATCGGATGATCGCAATGCAAGAGGAGCAGGATCAGTTCAAGCATGATGATGTTTGGGATCTAGTTCCTAAGCCTAAAAGGAACTCAATTATTGGCACCAAATGTGTTTTGAAGAACAAGCTTGATGAAAATGGCTCTGTTGTCAGGAACAAGGCCAAGCTAGTTGTGCAAGGCTATAATCAGCAAGAAGGCATCGATTATGATGAGACTTATGCTCTTATAGCCAGGCTTGAAGTTATTCAAATCCTATGTGCTTTCGCATCACATATGAACTTCAAATTGTTTCAAATGGATATTAAAAGTGCATTCCTGAATGGATTCATTCAAGAAGAAGTTTATGTTCGCCAGCCTCTTGGTTTTGAAGATCCGAAGAATCCTAAGAAAGTCTTCAAACTGAAGAAAGATCTCTACGAATTGAAGCAAGTTCCAAGAGCTTGGTATGAGAGGTTGACCAATTTCTTAATCAACAAATGCAATGAAAAAGGAAAAGAAAATACAACTCTATTTATTAGGCGAAGGATGTTGCTTGTCCAAATATATGTGGATGATATCATATTTGGAGTAACTGATGAGAAGCTATGCAAGGAATTCAGCAAGAAGATGAAAAGCGAGTTTGAAATGTCTATGATGGGAAAGCTTAACTTTTTCCTTGATCTTTAAATCAAGAAGATTGAAGATAGAATCTTTATTAGTCAAGCGAAGTATGCCAAAGAAGTCCTGAAGAAGTTTAATATGGAGCATTCGAAGCCAATGTCCACTCCCATGGCCACTGATATTATCTTAAGTAAAGATGAAGCTGGAAAACCTGTAGACAGCAAATTCTATAGAGGAATCATAGGCTCTCTTCTTTATCTTACAGCTAGTAGGCTAGACATACAGCATGCTATGTGCTATTATGCTCGTTATCAAGCTGATCCCAGAGAATCTCATTTAGCAACTGTGAAGAGAATTCTCAGATACTTGCAAGGCTCTATTGAAGCAAGTTTGTAGTATCCCAATAGCATGGATTTCACTCTAAGAGGATTCACATATGCTGAGTATAGTAGAGACAAGCTCAATAGAAAAGGAACCACAGGAGGATATCATTTTCTTAGAGATTTCTTAGTCTCTTAGTACAGCAAGAAGCAAACTTCTGTTGCATTGAGTACAGCTAAAGCTAAGTACATGGTAGCGGGAATTTGCGTAGCCTAACTACTATGGATAAAGCAGCAACTGGAAGATTATGGTATAAAGTCAAATTGTCTCGAAGTTATATGTGATAATAAGAGCGCAATTAACCCATCCAAAAATCTAGTTCATCATGGTAGGATGAAGCTTATCAATATTAGACATCACTTCATTAGAGATCATGTGCTGAGGGGAGATGTCAAGATGGAGTATGTTCTCTCAGAGGAATAGCATGCAGACTTCTTCACCAAACCTTTGCCAAAGGAGCAGTTCAATATTCTAAGGCAGCTTATTGGTATGGCGAACCCCATGTGAAGAAGAAGAAGTTAGAAATTGGGCTAAGTGTTGAAAAGCAAGCCTCAATTCAGCAAGAGATTACACGTATCTAACTCTGTCTAAATTTTAAGATAACAGCCTGAGATTCAATTTCATGGTTAAAATCAAAAGCACACTAATTCGAAAGATGTGCTTTTGAATTGGAACAATTTTATGCTAAACTCACCATTTTACTAAGGCAGTTTATCAAGTGTTAATCTCAGCGTTAATTTTCATCGTGAGCTGAGGAAGCGCCAGGTATCTCAGAGAGTTTAAATTGTCTATAAAAGTTGAAGGAGTTGAAGAAAGAGGTTACTTACATCTTTGAATCCAAAACAATTTCCAGAGCTAAAGAAACCTAATCTCTTTTGTTCTCAAAAATCCCTTTTCTCTCAAATGGCGATAATCAAAACCACTTTCAAACTTCAATCCACATGTAAAAGAAGCCTCATAGTGAATGATGAAGGTAAATTGGAGAAAATCTCCTTCCTATAGGGAACTTTGTTCACCAAAGTGGATTAGGCATCCAACCTAGACTTGGCCCTGTGTACGGTGTTGATTATGTGAGCCTTCTCAGAATTCGCACCATGCATAGGATTATCAAGTAGTAGAACTTGAGACAATTTCTGTAGTTGGAGGAACCAACAATTATAAGTCTCATTAGGGCTTTCTACACCAATCTCTACACCATCCAAGGCTTCAATGACATCCTTTTGGTGGAGATTGATGGAAACTCCTACCTTGTTTTCTAAAGGTTGATTGCGAGCATCCTCAACAAAGACCGGTGCTAATACTAAGGTGTAAAATGTTCTCAACAAAGCCAAGGGAACTCAATGTAAGGGCTTTGTCACCAACTGGCCATTACAGAAGAACATTCAGGTGGTGAGCAGCGATGAAGATATTGGAGGAACCCTACCCCCTCATCAGGAAGAATCTGATCTTCTTTAGCCCAACATCCCCATACCCAAATTCACTCAGACTGGGAAACTTTCCACTCGGGCTGAAGAACCTCAAGCTAATCCATCCTTAGATCAAATGGCTAACCCAGCGGTTCTCTTAAATCCTACCCCTCTTTCTTCTATAAATCCTACTCCCTCTCTTGTAATTTCCCCAGTATCTACTCCTGTAGTCACTGAAATCCCTTCTTCTCCTATAAATCCTCCACCTTCTATTACTATAAATTCCCTAGTAACTATACCTTCTTCTCCAATAAATATCTCTTCTACTTCTCCTACACATACCCAAGATTCTTTTTCTCCAAACACTTTTCCAAATAATAACAAAGATTCTCTTCCACAAACTCAAATAATTCCTTATCCTGTAAAATCTAAACCTATTCCCTCTTCTTCAAATGTACAAACTTCTAAACCTACCACTTCTTCAAAGTCATCCTCAACCCCTCTAATATCTCTAGTTAGAGAAGTTCCTAATGTTGAGAACTTCGCTCATCAATGAAATGCAAGTGGTCCTGGTATTTAGGTAAATTTTACAGATAGTGAAGTACCCGAACCCAACAGCAAGCCAGTTCTAAAGGACATGGCTGATTCATCCATCCTGGGTTAGATAAGGGAGCTGGCAAAGAAGAAATTCCCCACGCTTAAATTTGACATTGAGTTGGATGGGGTAGTTAGCAAACTGCTAATGACGCAAGAATTGACAAACTTGTCATGTAAGCCCAAGGCCAAGCTTCCTGAGATTGATGAGCATTCAAGCTTACCCTTTAAATTACTCTACTTTGAGGAGTTTGAGAAAATTCAAGGCAGTTTGTTTGTGATTCAAAATCACTTAGCTAAAGAAAGTGCCAAGAGTTTGGTTGATAATATGGCTCTGATCCTAGCCGGTTTACCGGATTCTGCAGCCCAATTTGGCGCAGCTATTACTTCTATCCCCAAATCTACTGCACTTGCTAGCATAGTGGTAGGAAAGATAAAGGGTAGTGTAGATGTTGCTGCTGAGCAGTTAAGTAGTTTGAGCTCCACCATGGAAACTCAAACTACACAGTTCCATAAATTTGGTGAAGAATAAGTTAAAATAAAAAGGAGCATGGACAAAAAGATTGACTCCGTGCTAAAAGAAGTGGAGACCGCAACAGATATAGGGCTCAGCATGGCAAAGGTCTTGGATTCAATGTCTAGATTCTTTATGAATCAAGATGGGAAAATTGATCAATTGCAGAAGACTGTAAATGAGGTGTCCACAAAAGTTGATAAGAAGCTTGTGTTATATGTTGATTCTCTCTCCACAAACCTAGACTCAATATACAAGGAGATCAACACCAACATAGTTGAGAAAGTTTCTAAGGCTCAGAAGTTTCTTTTGGATGATATGGAAAAAATCTTCCCTAAACAACCAATTGAATCATTATTTCTTGAAACTGGCCTTTCTATCCACTCCAAGCTAAATGTCCTAAAGATTAAGCTCTAAGATCTTCAGAGAAATGTGGGACAACTGGTGATAACTGGAATTTATTATGTTAAGGACATAGACTACACTACAAAGTGTATATCTTCCATCTTTTCCAAGGATCTTGGACATGGAGGTGAAGTTGAAGATTGCATTATTGGCTTTAGATTTCAGAGCTCTACTGTAGTGCTTTCAACAGTTCACGAGCCAAGGCTTTGATCAGATAGTTCATCTCTCCACATGCCATCATCTTCTCCTAAATGAACTGAATGATCAAGAGTTTCTCACCAATAAGGGTAAGGAGATGCTGGAATAAGAGATTTCCTCGCTTATCATTGGAAAATAGGAGGACTTCCAAGCTGCTTAAGACCTATTCAATGTCTTCCTGGAACAAATTGTGAAAGGATAGATATCAATGGGGGAGAAGGTAGTTGAAGATGCCCTCATAACTACAAATTTGAATAAGGGAACTCTTCCAAAGCTTACTGGACAACAACCTCAACCTCAATAGTGATAGCAACAATAAAAGCCATCCTTTGATCATCATCCTGAACAATCTTCTAGATCTAGAAAATAAGCATATCCCATATATTTAGTATAGACAAATCTTGTAATAGGAGTTAGCTTGTAATCTTAGTTTAGGACATATGTTATGTACAGACTAAGTATTTTATCATGAATGAAATTACAAGTTTTGTCATATCAAGTAAAGATCTACTTAACTTTATTGTGTATATGCTATTTTTGTTATATGGTTGAAAATCTTATGCAAGAATTCATATACTAAGACCAAGTCAAGAGAAAAGCTGAAGTAAGACAAAGTCCCAAAATGAAGAAAATTCCTCTAAGTATGGGGGAGTTATGGTGACTAAAGAAATCCACTCAATATGGGGGAGTCCAACCTGACCAAGGAATTCACTCAGCATGGGGGAGTCTTACATCACTTACCAGGTATTCTTAATATCTTTAAAACTATTTATTCAATTAGTCTCTTCTACAACCTAGTTTGTTATCTATCTAAAATGGAGGAGATTATTGAATCCAAGTTAATTGTACTTAACAGTACTTAAATGTTTTAGAAATAACAAACTAACAAGGATAGTGAAATTAACGGAGTACTGAGTATACTCTTAATTAATGAAGTTTACTTAAGTTTGTTTAAGGGAAAACAACTTAGTTTACTGAGTAATCATTAAGTTACATCTTAGAGTAAGAAAAGTTGAGCTGAGTAATACATAGTTATAAAGATATCTACTCATCTGTGTTGAGTTAGCTTTTAAATAAAAAGCAGTATTCATTTGACACTTAGAGAATAATTGACACTTGTGTTACTAAAGGTTTCTATGAGAAACGAAATATACCTTTGATGCTTTTCAAGAATAAAAGCACTGAAATTAAAGAAGATATTTCAGTGGTTCTCACAAACAAATAGGTGTCAATATGGAATGTTGGAGATTCCTCACTAAAGTCCAAGATAAAAGGAATCCTATGACATGCACCGCTTCTTAGTATTTTTACAT
Organism: Euphorbia schlechtendalii; assembly: GCA_949673415.1. Taxonomy (NCBI): domain Eukaryota; kingdom Viridiplantae; phylum Streptophyta; class Magnoliopsida; order Malpighiales; family Euphorbiaceae; genus Euphorbia; species Euphorbia schlechtendalii. The sequence continues at coordinate 18,962 of CATIWQ010525758.1, forward strand.
GTCCTCTACAATGTCATTAAGTCAACCAATGGTAGAATTCCATGTTGCATCTCGCGCACCTCTCTATCAGAATAGATTTCTTGAAGATAAATGAGTTTTTGACAATGGATTAATATCGCTCTTCAACATTCAAAATCTCTATCTCTAAATGTCATGAAATTTGTCTCCAATGGGAAAATTCGTAAGATTTGAAGAGAAGAGGTATTGAAGAGCTGTTGAGGCAAGAAGTTTGCAACGAATAATTCCAAGAGTTTTAACTATAAATAGAAGACTAAAGTAGATGTTCAAACTTGGTGAATCACCTCGAATTTCTTCTAAGAGCTGAAACTCTATTCAAATACTCACAGCTTCAAGAAATTCCAAATCAAGCAATCAACAAACATTTATAGTTCAAATTTGTTTGTAATAGAGAGAGAAATATCACTTAAGATTAAACATTGTAAAGGAATCAACATTTTATAAGTTGGATTCCTCAGTTCACAAATTTCTTTTAGAAATCTTAGTGACGTTTTGGGAAGGGCACACCCAAACTGTGGATTGAGTGGTAATTATTAAGTAAGGTACTTTCTGTAACAGAGTCTACCAGCTGTAAAGGCTACTCTGCTTAAGGAAGGAAAAAAATCACTAGTGGATTAAAGCTTGGAAAGGAATCTGGGTACTAGAGGTAGACTAGGGGAAGAACCAGGATAAAATCTCAGGTGTTGAAGTTCTAACCTTAATCACTTACCTTTATCACTTTTATCTCATCCATCATTCTATCTCTATTTTTAGTTTTGCTTAAAAAACCAATCCACGCTGAGTAGAGTACTCAGCATACGATTGAAGATAAACTATGCTAGCAAAGCTATGTAGTTTATAAGGTTTTAGACCAACTCAGCACACAGCACTCAGCACGTGTATCTAAAAACTAAACTTGGTAAAATATTTCATAAATCCCAAAAAGTAACCAAGAACTGCATTCACCCCTCTCTACTGTGTAAGTAAGCTGTCTAAGGACCAACACATTCCTTTCTAACTACCTCTCAAACACAGTTTAGGTACCCTTCCTAAACTGTCACTCAGATTTCTTAAAGAAATTACGAACTAAGGATTTCAACTTATAAAACTCGGTGAATCCTTTACAATGTTAAATCTTAAGTGGTATCTCTCTATTATAAACAGATTGAACAATTTGTGTTTGTTTAATTGCTTGAGTTGGAATTTCTTAAAGCAGGGATTGATTGAACAGAGTTTCAGCTCTTGAAGAAATTTGAGGTAATTCACCAAGTTTGAACGTCTACTTAAGTCTTCTATTTATAGTTGAAGGTCTTGGAAGTAGCAGTTGCAAACTTCTCATCTTAACAGCTCCCTCAATTTCTCTTCTATTCAAATCTTTTGAATTTTCCCATTTGAAACAAATTCTAAGATGTTTAAAGATAGTGATTTCGAACATTGAGGTGCAAGATTGATCGGTTAATCGAATGCGTCAAAAACTAGTATGTTTTCAAGCAATCAATTCTAGTAGAGGAGGTGCATGAGATGCAACGTGGATTTTTGTGAATGGTTGACTAGCTGACATTGCAAAGTTGCGTGGAGACACTAAGAAATGGCGCATGTCAGAGGATTCCTTTTGTATTGGACTTCAATGAGGATTTCCCAACATTCCGTTCTAACACCTTTTTTATTGCAAGGACCACTAGAATATCTTCTTTAATTTCAGTGCCTTTTCTCCTAAAAAGCATCAAAGGGATATTTCGCTCCTCATAGAAACCGTTAAATGCATATGTGTCAAATATTTCTCTAAGTGTCGAAAAGAACTCAGCTTTTATAAATAAAAGCTAACTCATCTTCGCTGAGTCTATATCTTATAAACTATGTAATACTAAGCTTAACTCAGCTTTTCTTACTCTAAGTCATAACTTAATTAATATTTCGGTAAACTGAGTTGTTTTCCCTTAAACATCCTCAAGTAAACTTTATTAATTAGGAGTATACTTAGTACTCAATTAATTTCGCATTCCTAGTCAGCTTGTTATTTCCAAAATATTTTAAGTACTGTGAGTTACTATTAACTTAGGTTCAACAATACATGAACTTTATCCTTGCTAACATAATGGTACATGTAATTCAAAATTTGAAATGAAGATGTATAAACTTTTCACTTTATAAACATAATGGTCAAAATTACTTTTTAGCCCTCAAAAACAAATTTAACCTATTCCAAAAAAAGGTTAAAAAGCTAATCTCACTAATAGCTCCCATTTTCAATCTATTCTATTCCACTCTATAGAACCCAAGTTAATAGTACTTCATAGTACTTAAACGTTTTGGAAATAGCAAACTGAATAGGATAGTGAAATTAACTAAGTACTAAGTATACTCTTAATTAATGAAGCTGACTTGAGTTTGTTTGAGGGAAAATAACTCAGTTTGCTGAGTAGTTTATTAAGTTACGGCTTAGAGCAGGAAAAGCTGAGTATATGCTGAATACTGCATAGTTTAAAAGAATATCAACTCAAATGTGTTGAGTTAGATTTTATTTATTAAAATCTGTATCCCTTGACACTTGGAGAATTAAATGACACATGTGTCGCTAACGTCTTCTATGAGAGATGGAACATTCCTTCGATGCTTTTCAGGTTAAAAAGCACTGAAATTGAAGAAGATTTCAAGTGGTCCTCACAATTCAAAAAGGTATTAGTACAGAATATTTGAGATTCCTCATTAAAGTCCAACACAAAAATAATCCTTTGACATGCCCCGTTTTCCTAGTGTCTCTGCGCATCTCTGCAAGCGTCAGTAATGTCAACAAATCACAAAGCTCTATGTTGCATTTCAAGTGCCTCTCTCTCAATCTGTTTTGCTTGAAGACAAATGAGAATTTGTCAACAAAATTTTGTGGCACCTTAACGTTCAATTTTCTATCTCCAAATGTCCTGGAATCTATCTCCAACGGGAAGATTTGAAAGATATGAAGAGAAGAGAAATTGAAGAACTGCAAGGATGAAAAGTTTCCAACAGCTACTTTGCAAAGCTTTAGTATAAATAGAAGACAGAAGTAGACGTTCAAACTTGGTAAATCATATCGAATTTCTTTAAGAGCTGAAACTCTGCACAAACACTCCCAACTTCAAGAAATTCCAATCAGCAAATAACCATTTCAAATCTGTTTGTAATAGAGAGAATTAATACTTAGATTTTACATTGTAAGGATTCAACATTTTATAAGTTGAATTCAGTTTACAATTTCATTTCAAATCTGAGTGTTAGTTTGGGAAGGGTACCCAAACTGAGTTGAGTGGTAGTTAAAAAGAAAGGTACTTTCTGTAAAATCGTGTCTACCCACTATAAAGGCTGCTCCACCTAAGTAAGGAGCGAACACTAGTGGATTTAAGCTCGGAGAAGGAATCCGGGGACTAGATGTAGGCTCGGGGATGAATCAGGATAAAACTAGGTGTTGAAGTTCTAAACTTTCGCTCTATCTTTTAGTGCTCTCAACTCATTCATCATTCTATCTATTGTTAAGTGTTTTGCTTGAAAATTCAAGCTGAGTTGAGTACTCGGTGAGAGATTG
>CATIWQ010525939.1:0-11088 GCA_949673415.1 Euphorbia schlechtendalii
TACATCTTCTCTAGTCTGTTCATACATCTACCCATTCATCCATCTATCATCCAAACCTCTCCAATATAAATTCCATATTTTTGTTACCCCGTAACTCTAGTTGGTCTTTAGAACTAGTTCCTTCCCTGTGGGATCGATATCTTTTAAAACTACAAAGAAATTGTATACTTGTAGTGGTCACTATTTTTCTATTTTGATAAGCGGTATTGATAACACCTGTTCGTATTTTGAACTTTTATCTTATCTGTAAAAAGGTGGGGAACATGGTTTTTGGCTTCATCTCCGAATAGAAGCCCTCAAAATAAATAAAGTCAAAACCTTACGATCAATTAATCCAAGCTAGGCTGCAGAATCCGTTAACCCGGTCAGGATTAGCTCCATCTTACCCACCAGGCTTTTGGCACTCTCTTTTGCTAAATGATTTTGAATAACCAACAAACTACCCTGGATTCTCTCAAACTCCTTGAAGTAGAGAGATTCGTTGGGCACACTTGTGTGCCGTTCAAATTCAAGCAAATTTGCCTTAGCCTTTGTGGACAAGTCTATCAATTCTTGAGCAAGTAGCAATTTTCCTACTACTCCATCTAACTTTGCACTTATCTTGAGCATAGGGAATTTCTTCCTTACTAACTCTCTGATTTCTTCCAAGAAAGATGCATCAACCAAATCCTCGCGGATTGGCTCTCTACTGAGTTTAGTTGCTTCACAAGCTTGTAAAACTTGCCTCAGCATTCTGACCACTTACGTTTCCTTGCTAAGCGTAGTTCTCAGCATTAGGAACTTCCCTAATCAGAGGGGTTAAGGGGGTAGAGTTTTGGTTTGAAGAAGAGGGTGGTTCAGAAGTATTGATAGTTGGAGAAACAGAGGGAATGGTTTTCTTGAGTGGAATAAAAGGTATAATGGATGTATAAGAAATGGATTGAGTTTGGGTTTGTACAGGAGAAGGCAAGATATGAGAGTTATTTACTAGTGAAGAATTAGGAGAAAAAGAATCATGGTTTTTTATAGGAGAAGAAATACGAATGGGAGAATTTTGGTTATTGACAGGGGATGAAGGAATGTGTATGGGAAAATGTATAGTATTTGAAGGAAGAGGGGAATTCACATTCTATGTTTCAAGATCTACAATTTGTGTTTTAAGATATATAGTCAGTGTTTTCGAATCTACAATTTGTGTTTCAGCATCTGCAGGTGTACATACTGGGGGTTTTGGAGAATTTACAAGAGAAGAAGAAGGGTTAGGATTTAAAAGAACCTCAGGGTTAGCTGTTTGACCCAAGGATGGGTCAGCTTGAGGTTGCTTATGCTGAGTAGAGGACTGCTCAACATGAGTGAAAGAAGGTGTGGGGATGTTGGGGTCCTGAGGATCAGAGTCCTTAGGAATCAAGGATAGGGTAACTCCAACATCCTCCTCACTACTCACCACCTGTACATTTCTTTGTAGAGGCTTATTGGTGGTAGAACGATTGCGCTAAGTGCCCTTCACTTTGGCAAAAATTTCTTGAACTTCAGCAGTAATGTTAGGACTTAGAGTGCCCTCTTCTATAGACTTCTTGGCCTCGCCCTGCTCCTCAGTTTCTTCTAAGAATACCATTTTGCGCTTTCTTTGGCGTAGGGACTCATCAGCCGCAGTCGCATCTTCTTATTCCTCTGCCTGCTACTCAACTTGAAGTTTGGCCTTCGCTTCTCTTTGTGTGCTGATTTTAGACTTCATCTGTCTTCGCTAGGGCTGAGCAGGGGCCTCATTGGCTTTGGATTTTGCAAGGCTCTTCCCATTAGCCTTAGAGGAAGCAACCTTCTGCTTGGGAGAGGAGGCGATAGCGGTGACTTTCTTTAGGATGCTAGATATGGGAACTTTGTCAAAGTTATTGCTATCATCGAAGTCCACCATGAAACCATCTGCATCCTCCTTCAAGATGTCCACCGATACTATTGTCAGCAGGCACTTAAGCTTGCGCTTTGTACCTTGTTGTACCTAGTATGTACCCGGTTATGAACCAATTTGCTGAAGTGAGACATGTTAAATCTCTTCTTCACAGGTAGAACTATTTCACTAGACTCCCCCAAAAACTGAGCGATGTCCACTTTCGCCGCCCTTATTAGTTAGGTTATGAGGTAACCATAGTGATAGACAGTAGTCATCTTGGTCAAATGGTGGTGAAGAACCACCACTGGCCAGTTAAGCTTCTTACCCTCTACCATATGGTAGACCACACACCTCTCAAAATAGGTGTAGATAGTCACAAACCTAATCTTTGGTAGTAGTAGTTTCACCATCAGCTTGTGGCAAACTCTAGCGGTCTAACTCATTCCGCTCATTGCTATCTCTCCTGATACATAATTAGAGGGGAGCTCCCAATCCTCAGGAATAACTATGGCATCCTCATCGCCAGTCTTGTGGAGTAGAGTGCCTCTTATAGGCATGTTGAGAATACTCCCAACCAATCTCGAGCAGATGAGAGTTCATTTGCCTTCGAAATTTATCATCAGCACATCACTAAACCCTTGATGGTGTAGAGGTTGGAGTAGAGTGCCCTGATGAATCCTGTGATGGCAGGTCCTTCAATCTTCAGGAAGGACCTGAGGTTTTGCTACTTGATGATTCCATGCATGATTTTGTTCCTTAGCAACCCTTCATATTCTTCTTCGTAGACCGGACCAAAATCTAGGTTATATGCCCAATCCACCTTAATGAAGAGGGTGCCTTCTTCTAGGGTCAACTTTTCAGTTTTTTCCTAAGCGTTCACAACAGTTGTCAACACATGTGGTGATATATAGCCTGAAGGTTATTCGAGTAATCGCCATTTGAGAGAGATTGAAAGGGTTTGAAGGAGAAGAGAAAATTAGGGTTCAATTTCTTTTTGGATTCAAAAATCGTAGGATGCAAGTGAAGCTTCTCTCTTGAACAATTCAACTTATATAGGCAGCAGCATCTCTCAAGGGTACTTGACACTTCCACAATGCTTGATGAAAAAAGAATGCTTAGATTATAAGAGATTAACCGTCTCAATATAATGGTGAGTTTAGATAAAGATGGTTCCACTTCAAATGCACGTCTTTTTGAAAAACATAGAGCTTGAAATTTAACCATGAAAATGATCCTCACGTCGTTACTTTAAAATGTGGACGATGCTATCCACATGTCTTCTCAGGCTTGATCTTCAACACTTAGCCAAAATTTTGAGAATTTCATTTCCCTTCTTCTTCAATGCGGATTTACCATTCTAATTAATTGCCTTAGAACACAGAATTGCTTCTTTGGCAATGGTTTGGTGAAGATATCAGCACGTTGTTCCTCTAAAGGAACATACTCCAGCTTGACATCTCTTCATAGCACATGATCCCTAATGAAGTGATGTCTGATATTGACATGTTTCATCCTACTATGCTAAATTGGATTTTTAGATAGGTCAATTACGCTCTTGTTACCACTCATAACTTCAAAACAATTTGACTTTATACCACAATCTTCTAGTTACTGCTTAATCCATAGCAGTTGTGCTATGCAACTTCCTACTACCATGTACACAGCTTCAGCTATACTTAGCGCAACAGAAGTTTTCTTCTTACTATACCATGAGACAAGGCACTCTTTAAGGAAATGACATCTTCCCATTTTACTTATCCTATCGAGCTTGTCTCTACCATAATCAGCATATGTGAATCCCCTAGGAGTGAAATTTGAGCTGCTGGGATACCACAAACCCGCTTCAATCGAGCCTTGCAAATACTTGAGAATTCTCTTAACAGTGGCTAAATGAGATTCTCTCGGGTCAGCTTGATACCGAGCACAGTAGCATACAACATACTGAATGTCTAGCTTACTAGTGGTGATATAAAGAAGATAGCCAATGATTCCACTGTAGAATTTGTTATCCACAGGTTTTCCAGCTTCATCTTTACTTAGGATAATATCAGTGGCCATAGGAGTGGACATTGGCTTTGAATGTTCCATGTCAAATTTCTTCAGGACATCTCTAGCATACTTAGCTTGATTGATGAAAATTCCATCTTAAGTTTGCTTGATTTGAAAACCAAGAAAGAAATTGAGCTCTCCCATCATAGACATTTCGAATTCGCTCTTCATCTGCTCGCTGAACTCCTTGCATAGCTTTTCATCAATTGTTGTAAAGATAATATCATCCACATAGATTTGGACGAGCAACACATCTTCTTTTCTTTTCTTGATAAACAAAGGTGTATCTACCTTCCCTCTTTCATAGCCTTTGCTAATCAAGAAATTGGTAAGCCTTTCATACTAAGCTCTAAGAGCCTGCTTCAATCCATAAAGAGCCTTCTTTAGTTCGAAGACATGCTCAAGATTCTTCGGATCTTCAAAGCCTGGAGACTAGTGAACATAGACTTCTTCTTGAATGAATCCATTTAGGAATGCACTCTTGACATCCATTTGAAACAATTTGAAGTTCATATGAGATGTGAAATCACACATGATTTGAATAGCTTCAAGATGGGCTACAGGAGCATAAGTCTCATCATAATCAATGCCTTCCTGCTGATTGTAGCCTTGAGCGATAAGCCTGGCTTTGTTCTTGACAATAAATCCATCTTCATCTAGCTTGTTCTTGAATACCCATTTTGTTTCGATGATAAATTTCCCTTTCAGCTTTAGAACTAGATCCCAAACATCATTGCACTTGAACTGATCCAGCTCCTCTTGCATTGCGATCATCCAAAAATCATCTCTTTATGCATTTTCAAACTTCTTGGGTTCGATAAATGAAATGAATGCTAGATTACTCATCATCCTACTGAGCTAACCTCACATCATCATTGGATTATGAACATAGCATATGGTTGAGATGAACTCTAATCTCTCTTGGAAGACTCGGATCAACAGCTAGATGATAGACAATGGGATTCTGAGGAGGAGGTTGATCTTCACCATCGTTCATCAAGGGGGTCTTGTGCTGAGTTAGGTAGCATAAAGAGTGGCTTGCTGAGTTGATTCGCTTAATAGGGTACTCCTTCATCTTCATCAAATGGACATCTATCTGCATTGTTAGTTTCATTGAAATCCACATGCATACACTCCTATTAATAGGCTGGTTCTTTTGACATATATTATATATACCCTACTATTAGTTGAGTATCCCAAAAAGATACCTTCATTAAACTTAGGATCAAACTTTCCTAGATGCTCTTTGGTGTTAAGAATATAGCACCTATAGCCAAAAGATTTGAGATGAACAATCTTAGCCTTGCACCCTCGCTAAAGTTCATAAGGTTTTTTCTCCAAAATTGGGCGAATTAAAACCCAATTCAAGATATAACACGTTGTGTTAACAGCTTCTCCCCAAAAGTACTTTGGTAGATTGTTATAACTCAGCATTGATCGAGGTATTTGAACTATGGTTCTATTCTTCCTTTTTACAACCCCATTTTGTTGAGGAGTATAAAGAGAAGAGAAGTTGTGGTCAATACCATGCGTTGAACAGAATTCTTCAAAATTGAAGTTCTTGAATTCACGTCCATGATCAATTCGGATTCTAATGATTTTAGTTCATATTTCATTCATTATCCGGTTACTGAGCTTGACAAAAGTTTCATATGTTTTATCTTTGCTACTGAGCAAGACTACCCAAGTGAATCTCGTGAAGTCATCCACAACCACCAACAAAAATCTCTTACCACCCATACTCATTGATTGAACTAGGCTGAAAAGATCCAGGTGGAGGAGCTCCAATGGTCCCTTAGTTACTACGTGATTAATTGACTTAAAAGATTTCTTCACTTGCTTACCTAGCTGACAAGCTGAGTAGAGTTTATCATTTTCAAAGCTAATGCTGGGTAACCCTATAACTAATTGCTTTTTGGCCATTTTGGATAGAATGTTCATATTTATATAACCCAACCTTTTGTGCCAAAGCCACGAATTATACTCCTTAGACACAAGACACACATTAATGGATTCAGGGGATAAATTAATCATATATACATTATTGATTCGAGGAGCAAAAAGAATAGTAGAATCAATCTTACAATCAATTACTGAACGTCCTGCTGAGTGGAATGTAACCTTTCTGCCTTTGTCACAATGCTAGGCTACACTAAGCAAGTTGAACTTCAAACCTTTGACTAGAGAAACCTCTTTGATTGAAGGAGAGACACTGATAGTGCCACAGCCCACAATCTTTCCTTTCTAGTTATCTCTAAAACTAACACTTCCATTTCTTTTGCGCTTCAATGAGATGAATTGGCTTTCATCTCCCATCATATTCCTTGGGCATCCGTTATCCAGATACCACATTCGAGAGTCATCAACGGATCTAAGGCTCACCTTCAAAATAATTACATTTTCTTAGGTACCCATGCATTTGAGTTGGGTCTCCCTTGTTAGCAGTACTTAAGTTTGACCAGTCCTACTTGTCATAATAACCATTTTTATGCCTACACATTATTGTGGCATATCCAGCTTTATTGCAAAAACCACACGCCATTTTTGCTTTGGGCTGGCTCGCTTTCTTCTTTTTAGAGGAATTCTTCCTCTTAGAATTGCGAGTTTGGTTATTCGAAGGTTACCTGTTGGTTGGAGGAGGATCTTTCTTCTTCTTCAAAGTTGTTACCTCAACATTCAACTCATCTAATTGCTTAGTGAGCTCGCTATTTGAACAGTCTTGATACTCAGCTTTTTCTTGAAGAAAGCGGATATCAAGAGATAAGGAAGAGATGGTGTCTTCCAAATCTTCACATCTCCTCACTAACTCTTTGATGTTTTTCATCGACTTGTTAGTCAACTTCATAACATCAAATATTTCCTGGGTGAATTCTTCCATAGATAAGGGAATTTCAGAATGTACCTCAGCTTGAGGAGCTTTTCCCTTATCGCGCTTAGCTTTAGAGTGACCAGCGGATGGATCTCTACTAGAGGTAAATGCTGAGCCTTTACCCCTTTGATTTTCGATGGCCATGAGATAGAGGTTTAATAAATCAGTTGCTTCCTCATCAAATGACGAGGATTCTTCTGAGTCGCTCCAAGTGGCAGCAAGGGCTTCATTCTTCTTGTTGAACCTCTTCTTGAATCTGTCCTTCTTTGACTTTGGACAGATGGATTGGATATGGCCTTTCTCTCCACAGACAAAGCATTTTATATCTTTTTTGTGCTCTTTCTTGGGTTCTTTCTTAACTCCATGTTGGTGCTAAGTTAACTTAATTTTAGTGGGAAACTTCTTCTTGTTGAACTTCTTATCCTTCTTCATGAAGCGTTTGAAATGCTTGGTCAGAACGGCCATTTTCTCGTCAGAGTCGTAGCTGGTGGGCTCCTCTAATGAATCAACTTTTAAGACAATGGCTTTTCCCTCTCTATCCTTCCCATGACTCTTCTTGGAGTCATCGGAATACTTCCTCAAAGACATCTCATGAGTCAGCAAGGTGCCTATCAGCTCATCGTAGCTGTAGGTCTTTAGATCATGAGCCTCCTCCATAGCACTCTTCTTGGAGTCCCACTCTAAAGTAAGAGTGTGCATAATCTTCTTAACGAGCTACTCTTTAGTGAACTCCCTTCCCAATCTCTTAAGTTCATTAACAATGTTAATGAACCTGGTATTCATATTCTGAATAACCTAATTGACGCTCATTGAGAACATCTCATAATCACTCAGCATGAGGTTGATCTTTGACTCCTTGACTTTTTCCATCCCTTCATAGGTAATCTCAAGCTTTTTCCAGATCTCTTGTGCTATCTCACATCCTGAGACCCTGTTAAACTCAGTAAAATCAAGCGCACAATGTAAGTAGTTAATCGCTACAGAATTCTCTTTGAGAAGCCTCAAGTCAACATCTTCGTAGTCTTCTGGATCTACTGGGATACGAATTCCATTCCTCATAAATGTGGGAACTCTAGGACCAAGCTCGATCATGAGCCAAGATTGCATGCTTTGAGACTGAATAAAATTATTCATGCGGTTTTTCTAGAATGTGTAATGGCTACCATAAAAAAGAGGTGGTCTGGTTACCGACATTCCCTCCTTAATGAGAACTGCTTGACTAGAGCCAAAGCTAAAGTTGTTGTAAGCCATTTGTGGATAGAAACACAAAGACAGTTAGTCAATAAGCTGAGCACTTGCTCTGATACCACTTGGTGGTCCTTATACGGCTTATAAATGATAGCAGACGGGGGTGAATGCTATTCTTGGTTACTTTTAATTTTAAAATAATTTTGAACCAAGTAAAGTTTTAAATGCATGTTGAGTTATGTGATGCTGAGCACTTTAAAACTTACAAACTGTTCAACTATGCTAGACAGTTCATCTTCAATTCCTTATTGAGTTCCTATTCAGCACAAATTGGTTTTTCAAGCGAAAATTATTTAGAACAGAAAGAATGATGGATGATAAAGACTAGATAGTGAAAGTAAGAATGTTAACACATGGTTTTATCCTGGTTCAGCCCTAAACCTACCTCCATTCCCTGGAGACCCTCTTTGAGATTAAATCCACTAGATGATCTTTCCTTACTTAGGCGGAGAAGCCTTTACAGCAGGTAGAGCAATTTTACAGAAAGTACATTTCTTTCTAATCTACGACTCAACACAGTTTGGGTACCCTTCCCAAACTGTCACTCAAAGGTGTTGAAGAATTACGAATTGGATTTAACTTATAAACTATTGAATCCTTACAATGTTAATCTACTGAGTGATTCTCTCTATTACAAATAATTGTGAAAGTGAATTGTTTGCTGATTGCTTGAAATGGAATTTCTTGGAAGCTAGAAGGATTTTTGTAGCGATTTAGCTATTGAGAAATTGAAGGTGATTCACCAAGTTTGAACGTCATCTACTATATTCTATTTATACTTGAAGCTTTGTGAAGTAGCCGTTGCAAACTTTTCGGGCTCAATGTTCTTCAATTTCTCTTCTCTTCATATCTTTTGAATCTTCCCGTTGGAGATAGATTCCAGGACATTTAGAGATGAAAACTTGAACGTTGAGGCATGATATAATGTCATTGACAAAATCTCATTTGTCCTCAAGCAATTCGATTTGAGAGAGGTGTGCGAGAATGCAATGTGGAATCTTTAGATTGGTTAACATTGCAGACGTTGGCAGAGTCGCGCGGAGGCATTGAGAAACGGTGCATGATAGAGAATTCTTTTTGCCTTGGACTTTTGTGAGGAATTCCCAATATTCTGTATTGACACATTTTGTCTTGTGAGGACCACTTGAATCTTCTTTAATTTCAGCACTTTTTAACTTGAAAAGCATCTAAAAATATTCTCTCTCACAGAATACATTAAACGCATGTGTGTCATTCAATTCTCAATGTGTCAAATGAAAATGCTTTTAATTAATAAAAGCCAGAGCACATGTTGAGTAGATATTTACTTAAACTACGCAGTACTCAGCATAGCTTAGTGTTTGCAAGGTTTTGACTCTAATAACTCCTAGGATTTTTTATTTAATAATGAAGCCAAAAACCTTGTCTCCCACTTTCCTACCGATAAGATATAAGTTCAAAATATGAACAGGTGTTGTCAGGATCGTTATCTAAATAGAAAAATGGTGACCACTGTAAGTATACAGTTACAATGTAGTTTTAAAAGATATCGATCCCATAGGGAAGGACTAGCTCTAAAGATCAACAAGAAAAACGGAATAAAGAAAATAAAATATTTTTGGATTTTAGTTGGGGGGATTAGAATGAAGAATGGATAGATATATGTATGGAAGACTAGAGATTCTAAATATATAGATTTTTCCTACGAAATAAGGATAGCAAAGAAAACATACAATTTCAACAAAGTTATTACGTTCACTAGACTAATTTAACACAATCTGTTGTAGACACTCAAATGTTCAATGATTCACCGCAGAGCAACACATGAAATGACTTTTCTAAATCTAGTGCAAACGAATTAAGACGATTATGTAAACCTAAACAACAATATTTCTATGCTTAGTACAGGTCGCTCTCACATAGCCACATTTAGCATGTTACCATTCCAAAAATGTTGGCTCACTAAATAGTGTTAAAATCACAGATCTAGTGATTATACACAATCTCGTTTACCCCGAAACAACTCTTAAAGTTAACTCAAAGGCATATAACTTGATTAATACAAAAGACTCAACACGAAATACGCATTGCGACACATAGATATATCATAAACTTCGAAATAGAAAGTATAAGTAGAAAGCAAAGCAAAGTTGTAAGGTATGAAAGTGAAAGCTAAAGTTGATCAAACCGTATCCACTCTTTAATGGGAGTCGTCAATTCCCGCAATTCTTGCATCTGCTTTGAATTCGGTCTCGACCGTACAGAACCTCCGCTAGGATGCTATTCTTTGTGAATATCGAACAAACGAATGTTGAAGAACGAAAACTTTTATTGATAAGTGATTTGCAAGTACACTTATACAACAATAGCTCGAATATGTAGAGAAATCTAGTGATCGAAACAAAGATTCGAATCACTTAAACATTTTCTCGCAAACACTTATGAACGTAGCGAAAACTAAATAATTTCACTCGCTATCTACGCACATACTATATCTCTCACTTTTTCTAATTCCAATGCCACACCATGCACAAAATTTGTAAGGTTTTGAGCCCTATTTATAGAGTTCGAAGGGTTGCTTCTATCCAAACAAAGAGTTGTGTCCATTGGCGAAAAGTTGCGTCACTTCATTTTGATTGGCTGAGAAGCTTTAATCTTATCTACCATGGTTGGTAGTTAAGAAGATTTGACCAAAAAACTGTCCAAGTCACGACCGTGAATATTTGTTTGACAATTTTCTTCTTCTGAAGTGTATCAAGTCGCGACCGCGAATTGTTGTCACGACCGTGAATTGTGTTTTTCTTCATAATTCTTCTTGTAACTTCACCAATCCTCGACAGCTTCAATCCTAAGATAAATATTTAAGTTCCATGCATCTTTCACACCTTTTTCACTCTTTTTACATAGAATTCCCCTTTAGATTATTTTACTCCCAAGATTTACCTAGTATCTGCATTTGCACCAAAAACAACTACATACCACGTGAAATCTTTTATATGAAGTATAAAAATGACTTAAAATATAGTGTTTAGTGTGTAAAATTATATTGATAATAAGTGTAATTATACACTTATCA
>CATIWQ010525941.1:0-18407 GCA_949673415.1 Euphorbia schlechtendalii
TAGTATAATATACATCATGCCATTTGGTGAAAACTAGTATGAAATCAATTATAGAAGAATTAAACTGGTATAATAAATTTATCTATTCTGCAGAAACATACTTATATGCATGTGTGTTTTTTTGTTAACTTTTAGTTTAGAAACTATTCATTTAAAAAAGTTGAAATGCTTATATATCTTGATTTGAGCCATTTACAAAGAGTCTTATGGGTATGGTATATATTATACCAATTTTAGTACTGGTATAATACATATAATATATACTATACCAATATTAGAATTGGTATAATATACATCATAATAGTATCAAACTAGTATAATACATAAAGTATACATTATAACAGTACTAAAATTGGTATAATATCTATCATACCCATATTATTACTAATATAATACAAGTATGTAAATGTGTGACGCTTTTTATAACTATTGATGGGCACTCATTTTAATATTATCTAAAAAAACTTATAGATACTATTTGTGTTTTTTCACACAAACATGTATAATATTATTAATAAAAAACTTATAGATATTATACCAGTATTGAAATTGGTACAATACATGTAATATATATTATACCATTATTAGAATTGGTATAATGTACATGACAATAGTATTAGATTTGGTATAATATACATTATAGAAGTATTAAACCGGTATAATACATAAAATATACATTATGCCAATACCAAAATTGGTATAATATATACCATACCCATATTAAAAATAAATGATACAAGTATGTAAACGTGTTGCACTTTTTATAGCTATTAATGGACACTCATTCTAAGTTGTTAAAGGGCAAGGGTTCAATGAAATAACTCACTATAATATTTGTTCAATTCTTTGAATGGATGGTTGTTATTTTGATTGTTTATAATATATTGGGTTTGATTTTATTATCACGGCAATGACATTTTGGTAGATAGACTACTTTGTTGACTCAAACTAAAGTAGTCTAGGGAGCGAGGCACACTCCAGGCGCAAGGTCGAGCCTTGAGCCTAGGCACGTCTGAGGCACACTCAAGGTGCAAGATCAAGCCTTGGTGCACTCAAGGCACAAGGTTGAGCCTTGGAGCTTGAGGCATGCCTAGGCGCGTCTGAGGCACGCCTTTAACTACTTTAATATAATAATCAATTTTGATGTTCGAAAACTGATTGTTTCTCATTATAGTAGTACTTTATAAATGAAGAGTGAAGGAGTAGAAATATTTACGTTACTAAAAATGGTTTAATAATATGGCAATGGCTTAAAGTGATTTAATTGTGATATGCATTTTTATGTTTTCTTTTGTCATCTTTTGTATCACTATGCAATCGCAGAAGAGAAGATGGAGATGCTGCTGGAGCATATATTGGTGTTTCGGGTCTCAAAGACATCGGAAGAGAATTGGGCACACTGTTCTGGTTCCTATAAAAATATTTATTCTATTTATAAAAGTGGTATATTAAAACTTATACCTAATGCCTTGGGCAATAACATTGTATAACTTGTGCAATTACCTTTATCAAATTGTATATTAAACAGAGAGACAAAAACATGGTTATATATTTAAAATTTGAAACAAAAAATGAATTTACAAAGCATTCGCATACTAACATTTGAAAAAATTAAAAAAATTAACATTTTAAAATTCAACACAACACGACAACAAGTTCACTCACTACACCACCACAAGTTCTCCTATAATGCCTAAACTTATTACACACAGTTCATTTAACTTTGGTTATTGGTTTCCCCTCCCAAGCTCGTTTATTTCCATTTTTCCTTGGTCTTCTAGGCTTATTCCTTGCACCTGGAGGTAGAAATTTCTGAAAAATCACTCCCATGAAGCATCATTCTCACCATCGCCGACTGCGAATGCTAAAGGGAAAATCATACTTGAAAAATAAGTCAATATCTTTTTTGAGATTAGTAGTTGATAATTCCGTAAGTAGATATTGAAGACAAAATTGATAAATGATAGGGAGCAAGATGCCTTCTAACCAAGTGACATTAGTTATATATAATATAAATGTAGGACTAGCACTTTACAATGAGCCAAGCTTCCCCATACAGTACATAAACCAGGATAAATTAGAGGTTTATGACCACCAAAATCATCAAAAGCATAATCAACATAGTAGAGGGCAAGCAGTTGAAAAGTAATCAAGAACACTAAGTTCAAAAAGTTGAAAAAAATATCCTTGATTCAGATCGGCTTTCACTTTTACTTTAGTTCAAAAAAATGTATAAAGTCTATTATAAAACCCAAAACAACAAAATAAATAGGTATAATAGATATTATAGAAAAAAGTGTATAAAGTTTATTATACTGAAACTTAATTACAACAAAATTATTACATCAACAAAAGTAAGTATGTAAAATACATATTGTACCAAATAAAATATCACACAATTTATTATACCAAATAGAAAAATTACAATAAAACCATTGCAGCAGCAAAAATGAACAGGTATGTTACATATTATACCAAATAGAAAAAAAAGTATAAAATCAATTATACCAAAGCTAAATTTAAGGTGTTGGTTATGATGACTTTGTTTTATATAAAATGAACATTACTTTGCCTCTTATCACCATTAAATCAATCAACACATCATTGATCTAATCGTGATAAATGGCAAAGTAATGTGATTTTGTTTAGAATTTACCCAAGTTCAATAGTTATGCAAAATAATGGCCCCATTATAACATCTTTTCCTAATAAAATGTATCTCCAATATAATTGACAATTTGGAGGATTAAATACAATATGACAATTCACCTTATATATAAACTAAGTTGGAGATAGAGAGATCTAACTTACATATATGACCTTGCATAGAAGCTACTAAAGCTCAGAACATGGTAACCTATTTCATATATTATCAACAAAAATCACCTTTCTCTTAGGGAAGTCCTTTGGATATTGTAGATATGTCTCCTCTACCAACATAGGTGTTTTACTCCTTTAACCTGCAAGTTTTAACCAATAAAAAAAGATAACATCCAATGATGTTGAAAAGGAAGATATATGAAGTTCAAATGGAGATCAAATATCAACATGAAATTAGTTGGCTACATTTCTAAAATAGATCTGAAATACATGAACATGATTTCGTTAATGAAACAGTTGAAATCATATGAAACTGGATAAGATAAACAAACTAGCTAACAATAGGTATTAGATGAGAAACAAAAGCCGAAGCCATAGATAGAGTGGCCGTGTCTCTTGAGAGCGTAGAACATCCATGACAGTATCGGCATCACGAATCACATTTTCGAGGAGGATCTTGAGGACACCTCTGGTTTCTTCACAAATTAGACTACTTGACGAAATAGGTAACTAGAAAAAATAAAGAACTATGAAAAACAACTTTAAATTCCTTCACTGCTATAGATAACTAGAAAAATAGATACAAAATCATATATATCATCTAATGATGCATAATCACATTCACATTGTCACATCATAAACAAATTAGAATAAAATCATAAGCTTATCCAAAGTAAGCAAATCCACTAAACAAAAAATCTGACAATACTTTCCATCTAGACTCTAAATATTTCTTGCCTTGAATATCTATGATTTTATACAAAAAATTCTGCTCTTGTTCACCAGTCTATTCAGTATGAAGAAAATATGACTTACATAGATTAGAATAGAAATTTTCAGACATAAAAAGTATAATTTTACCTTCTATGATTGCATTATGCCATCATTGCAATAATTACCAACACTAGCAGTTATGCGATAGCTACAAGCACTATATTGCTTCATCTGTTCATCATTATAGCCAGTGATACATTTCATGAGGGCAATGAAAGATAAAATTTAAAAGAACTGATATAAAATTTAAGAGGATGTACCTGAGCTTGAAGTTGATATTCAATCTTAAACCTTTGCTAAACACATTTAGATTAATATTTTCTTCAACAACACACCTAAAGTTAGTAAAATCAAAAGACTTTTGAACCATAATACCACAAGTTTTGTCCAGTTTCTACCATAATGGACCAAAGGAGAAAAAACATCCATATCTAGATTATACAGGAAAATCACAAGAAACAAAATCCTGAAATCACAAAAAAGCAAAAACTAAAATTTAGAATTTGAAAACAAAATCATGTTAAACATGAAAATATCGAGAATCAGAAGGTCCAGATAAGAAAAATACTTACAATGAGATCAATGAATGTAACAGAAGTAAAATCCAAACGATGATATCACAATCACAAAGTAAAATCCAAACGCTATGTGTAACATATTAAATTACTAACATTCATAATAGATTTATATGACACAAAATCTCTTGAGTATTTCATCGAACACCTTACATGCATATTCTAAAGCTTCACAATTTCCATACATTTGAACCATTAAATTCTAAACTTGCAAAACAAAATTGAGATTGGAAAATCATAAAACATACCAAACTATGAAATTCGAAATAAAAAAAGAATTCATACTATAGTGAATCTTAATTAACACCTTCACAATAAAACTACGTCATTGTTGACCGGAAACACATAATCAATAGAATAAGGAACCTCAAAAGAAATCAAGACAAATTGAAATATTAAGAAATCGTAATCGATTCAATTCTTACATTGAATCCATGAAAATCGAAAGCAGTTGAAGAAATCAAAATAAAAGCCAAATGAATAAATTGAAACCATAAGAAGAAATTAAATTCACAATCAGAATAGCAATTGGAATTGCAGTCGGGATAATAGCCGATGAAGAGATGGAGAGGAGATCACAGAGCAGAAAACGTAAAACTAGGGAGGGGAAGGAAGGAGAAAATATCCTACTTATTTATTCACATATTTGTTAAGTATACAAAATATAATTAGATAATTAAGTTATTAAATGCTGATTTGGACATATTTACTATGTAATCTAATATTTGGATATTCCTTACAATTCCCCCTTATGTTTAAATTCAAACCTTTGAGCCTTTCCAAGCAACTTTAGTTTAAGACTCAGCTGAACAATCCATACTAACCATGGTCTCATTAGTCCATCCCGACATGGCTTATGGTTAGCTAGCCCATTGATACTTGTTTAGTTGTTTTTGATAGAGACTATAATTCTCTCTATTTCAAAATTGGTAATGTTATGAATTTTAATTAATCTTAATTAACCATCCATTGAATTATAATGAATAAGATAAAATTGCATTCTAGACCTTATAAATAATTAAAATTAAATCTCGGCTTTAAAGATCTAATAGATGATTGAGTGTGATTAAAAATTACAACTTCCCAATTTCTCAAATTTTAAAGTATTAATCCGATTGATGAGATATTATAGGACCTATATAAATTGGCCCAACAAACATATGGAATACATATATATCAACTTTTTTTTTGTTAGACCATTGAATATAGAACAGTGAAAGCTAATCAGCTGGATTGTGAAGATAGAAGGAAACTGAAAAAAAAGAGCAACAATGCGTATATTATTTGATACAAATGTTTTATTCTTTATTTGAAGAAGAGTAGAAGACACAATCCTGAGAATAGTACTCAATAAACCTTTATCTCCTGCAAACTATTCCCCGTCCATCTTTCGAACCATAACTGCAGTCTAGCATGCCGAAATCCATCACCGACACATCATCGACTCGCTCTCTAGAGAACAAACACAACACACAATCAGAAGACAGCAGAGATGTCGTCCTGTACTTGTCTTCTCCTCCCACAACTGGCATTGCAACTCCTCGTTTCACGGGATTCTCGAAATCTGGCTGGTAAGTCCTTCCAAGAACACCTTCAACTTTTCGGGACAGACTATAAAATTTAAACTGCACCTCTAAATGTGCGAAGCAATCATCAGAAGGTAAGCGATAACTGTGAATTCTGTCGTCTTCTTTAGTTACAGGCACAACCTTAACCGAAATCTCCGCAACCTCAGGAAGAATGATTAGTACACTGTTCTTGCTCAGTGTTCTTTCCACTCTAATGGTACTTTCCTGAGATTGCCATGTCGATAAATGCCCTTCAGGCATTGCTATCTCATCGCCGTTGTAGGTGAGTTTTATATGGTCAATCTCCTCATCCCAGTTTTGGGCTTTTGTAGCCTCAAGAGAGAAAGTATGGGAATCAAACATGACACCAAGAGCTTGAATCCATGTGAAATCGCGGGTTCTGCCTGGTTGGCGAAGGCCAATGAAGCGAGCATTGATTTGGAAGTTGAGATCGGATACTAAGCTGAAATGTTCGTTGCTCTTTCCGTGAAAGTAAAACACAATGCCATCCCCTCCGATGAATCGGGGATCATAACAGGCTGAACCAGCCGAGTTACAATTGGGGATACGATCTGTACCACGAAACAAAGAAACAACTCGTGTGAGTATCGAAATTAAACTAATCACGTTAAAAGATGCAGTGAGAATTGGCTTACGTTTGCATTCAGGCTTGCAAATGGGAGATTTGCAGTTCAAAAAGCAAACTTTAGCTTTAGGGTCAGAAGAAGTAGTGGATGGACACTGTGAAGGGCAATCAAACTTCTTGGGAAAGCATGGTCCTCTACTGCGGCAGCTTACAGAGCCTGCATAAATATATTCTGCACAACACACTAAAATTAGCGCAATTGCCAAGAGTTTATTGCTTATGTATACTGCCATTGCACTTCCTCTTCAACAATCTATACCTTACACCTAGTTTTTGTATTCTTATATACAGGCAAATAAGGCTTTTGCAAGTGGAATTCGAATTATTATTATTATTATTATTATTATTATTATTATTATTATTATTATTATTATTATTATTATTATTATTATTTTGTTATTAAAATCATTAACACAAAAGAATCAAGTTGCAGATCCATTTACATTTTTTTAACTATATTATTTGGAGTGTTAATGTTGGTTGAATTATTCATGCACCTAATTAGTTTTTATTTGTTAACAAATTGCGCAGGGAACATATATAATCATAGCAAAAGGAAGAGTTGTTATGGTTAATTAGCGTAATCTTTTGTAAGAGAATGAGCCATTTCTAAGTTTCTGATTTATTTTATATATAGTTGAATTGTCAATTGTTCTGAATTTAATCTAAGATAATACCATTTCAATTATTTGCATAACTTAAGCTGGTGAAGTTGTTATATTGCATATGTATTCAAATATTTTAATGAAAAGTTTATAAAAAAATTGGATACATAAATATATTATTGAATGGAAAATGATTATAAATTCATTAAGATGGAATAACGTAATAAAATGTAGAGTAGGGTAGCAGGCGAATGAAGGGGCGGATTATTTGTACAAGTGCATGTGGATGTACTGAAATGTTTTAAAAATAATTGTTGGCTCTATCGAGGAGGCTGCGGCCTTCAAGACCTAAACGATAGATTTGTGTTATATAATTTACTTATTGAATATGTTAATATTATAAATTCAATACAAATATAAATTATAATATGAAAATATTTCGTATAAAATAATATATACATTTAGTAAAAATATTGAAAAACATAAAATTATATACAATTGTTTAATCAATTGAACTAAGTTTTGCGGAGTTAATTTTTTTTAACAAACTATTATAAATATATGTATTTGGAAAAAATTGATGTAGGCATTATCTAGGCGGAAAAAATTGAACCATGCGGTGCTTAGACGTCAATTAGCGAACTAACCGGGGATTTTTAATACTACAAGTAGAACGGGTCGAATGGTGCTATTGCAATCTGGATTAAAATTTAACAACGATTACTCAAACTCTTAGATTCAAAGCGCACAGCCTTCTTTAGAAGTCAATATAGTCCATTAATGAGTTAATGTGATTGGAATAATGGTGAATGATAATACTCCCTCCGTCTATTAAATATTATCATTTTAACTAATTCACGATTTTTAAAATAACAATTAATCGAATGAGGTTTTTTACTAACTTAACTTTTCATAAATATCCTACTCTATTTTCAAGACTTCATTAATATGTTCAATAAAAAAACAATTTGCTAGTGTTTAAATATTGAATCCTATAGTTTTTTCATCTTGTTATTGGAGATTGAAATATGATTATCTGGAATGTTAAACAAATTAGTAGTAGATATTGAAATATGATTATCTTGAATGTTAAACAAATTATAATAGAAATGAAAAACTTAGAGAAAAAATACATTGAAAATACAAAATGAAGATAAAAAATTCAAAATCCCTTTAAAACGTCAATATTTAATAGATGGTCAAGATTTGCATAATTGAAGGGAAAGGATCAAGATTTGCACGATTTAATGAACCTTGATGACAATTATGTTCTCTTTTACAAAATACAAACAGTTATCTGTTTTATACAGAAAAACATTTGAAAATGGCAAATCAGACATTATAGCTTGGTCAATTACTTCTCTTATGGAGGTGCAGGGAAATTTGAATGCGGAGAGAAAATAATGTTTTCAAATAATGGGAATGAATATGCTTACATTGGACATCCTCAATTTTTACTTTTTTTATTGAAATTTTTTTTATAGAAGAATATAATTTATTATATCAAATTAGATATAATAACAGCTCTAATCAAAGGTGGATAAGTTCTCACTACATGTCGAAGAATAGTTACTTTACTTAACAATTGTACAATATAATTCACATATAGATTATCATAGACAATTTATAAAATACTTTAAACATAATACTGGAGTTAAAATTCCGAACAAACACATAACAAAACATAACTAACTAAACTTGATTTCGCAGCAAGATAAACATGTCCTTAGATAAGACTTAATATGATAAAAGCTGCAATCTATCTTAATCTCCATCTAACGCTTTTGAAATTCTACAATCATAAGACATACATGCTTATTCCATAACATCAATCAACATTACAAATTTGAAACGATCTTGTTGAACAGAGATAAATCAAGTGTCTATTGTGAAAAATCATCATGTATCTTGTCTTAAGGCTGATGAAATCCAACCTAATTGTAAAACTACCAAAATTGAGCTATGTAACAACAAAATCCTTAATTGAAGAAGACTCTCGTGTAGTAGACGAATACAAAGTAGTAGATGCATGTTATTATTGAAAATTGAAACTGAAAAAAGAAAGACAATAAAACAAATGTAGGAAGGAGAAAAGCCTTGTTAAAGCAAGTACAACAATTTTCTCTCTTTTTCATTTCCCTAACCTCATTTTGCTCATTTTGCAGTTTCTATAATATTTTTTTCTATAATCAACTTCCTCATTTTCCATTCTCTATATCAAATTTATTTTGACATAAAAATAATATATTATCAAACTAACAAAAACAATAACAAAACAAAAAATAATAAGTAAAAAGTAATTTTATTTTAATCAATTCTTTAAAAAGTAAAATTATTTTATTCAATTCTCTAATATGGGGAATAAATCATTCTGCATATTTGATGAATAGGGATATAACATATAGAAAATGGTTGGACTTGACCATTCTCCATATTCATTCTCCATTTTAAAGTATTCTTCAAAGTTTGGAACCATTGGATTTATCCTTAAAAGTTTCTCACTCCCTCCCTAACCAACAAACTTACATACGAAGGAAATGGAATATAGGATTTTCTACTAATGGGATGAGTCGGACATCTTGAATCTAAACTAGCTCATATTTATAACTTTACTGTGTATGGATATACATGGCCTGATTTAACATACACAGCTAATTATTTCTTGATGTCATCTGTTTTGAGAATAATATTACCAGAAGAAATTCAATAAATGATGGATTGCAATGGTAAATTTAAGATTTAAAAGACTAAATAAACTAGTTTTTTTTTTAAAAAATTGCATTGATAAAAAAATAGAGCAACACAAGCAGAAAATACAAAACATGTGATTATTTGGCCTTTATAACTTTTTAAGTTCTGCTTTTTAAATATGGTATTACTAAAAGTTATAAATATATATCATATTGTATCAAGGAGCTATTAATAATATACTAAAGCATTAGATGATATAAGTAACTTACGCATAATTAGTTTGTTTAAACAGTAGCAAAAATATAAATAACTTTTAATTGATGCATATGTAGATGCATCAGCTTAAAATTAAAAGTAGGGTGTAAGTGATGTATAAGTTAGGTATAAGCATTGCATTTGTGTATGATATTATAAGGCGTAATTATTTCTCGATGCATTAGATACGTATGTAAGGCATATGAAAATTATACGTAACTATCATTGTATTAAATTGTAAAACTTATGTATAAGTAGATTTTTTTCAAAAAAAAAAAACCTTTGGAGAAACAATGTGTTTCTCCGTCGGGAAAAGATTGGAGCGGGTGAAAATTTCGGGACAAATATCCTAACTAGGTTGATACGTTCGCTTGCTTACAAAACACTCACCCCTCTTTTAATCCATTAATATAAAGGTCTCTGAAGAAACAAGTTATGTACAATCAAGCAATAAGTTCGGGTGCGTAAAGACATCACTTGCACCAAAAGGTAAAGAGCGCCTATTACATAAAAATACAAATCTACAATGATAATAACTCGCTAGAAGAATATCCATCTCAGAACCTTGATCTTCGAATATGATCTTATTCCTTCGTCTCCATATATTCCATGTAATTATAAACCAAAGTGACATCGTGAAATCTCTACATGGTCCCAATCGGAATAGAACTCACCAACATTCAAGGAAGGAATGTCCCGATTTCGAAATTGTTATTACCAAGCCAAACAATCTAAAGAGATTGCACCAAATTAACCGCGCCTTCGAGCAATAAAATAAAGCATGTGTCATCGATTCGACATCTCCGCATAATGGGCAACTCTCATCCGCAACACACCCTCTCCTAAATAGGAAAATTTTCGACGAAAGTCTTCCGTGCCACACAAGCCATCCAAAGAATTTGGCCTTCGGTATAAGGCACACCTTCCAAATAATATTGAAATCCACATTCACCTAACGATGAATAGAGTTAAACCATTGAGCATAAAAACTCCTTGCTGAATACACTCCCAAACCGGCAGCAGCCCAACCAAACCCATCAGGCCCCAAACCGAAATACTGCTCCCTTGCCCCTAGACCGTCCACTTCACCATCATCTTGAATAAATATACTCGGATTAGATTGCAAAATCAAATTCCTAAGATGCATGCACCTATCACGACCATTAGCTCTCAAATTTCTCCTCCAAAACGACCTTGAGCACGGGTTGGTGCCAAACAAAAACATGCAGCCCTCTCGAACCAAACATTGCTTTCAGTTGCACATTCCATATAGATCCTCAAAAAGCAACATAAGCGGTACATTCAAAGTCTAATTATCATCCCAAAAAGATGCTTCCATCCCATTTCCAAGCGCCACTTTCACATTCATCTTAAATAATCTCCAAAATCTTTCTTTCATTATACAACATGCAATCACACCCTTCCATACATGAGATAGGCCTCGTAACTCATTCCCCTCTAAAACAGCCCACAAATTAAAGTTACACCTCCTTACACATAATTCGTACCACAACGACTCCTTATTCCCACATCTAATTCTCCAAATCCATTTAACCAAAGGGCTACAATTAGCCACCATAAAATCTCTTAATCGTAACCCACCGTCACATTCCGGAAGCATCATCGTATCCCACCCAACTTTACATATACCCGGCCCATTCAAATGCATCGCCTTTCCATAAAAAAATTCCTCAACATGTTAACCATTTTCACATTCACTGTCAATGGTAATTTATATAGTGACATCAAATAAATCGGTAATGACGCCATTACCAATTTAATCTAAACAATCCTCCCACATTACGACAAACTCTGACACTTCCACCCTTGCAATCGACTTTGGAATTTTGCAATTAGGGGGTTCCAACTCAATAAAGAAATTCGTCTCAAACTCAAAGGCGCACCAAGATAAACAATTAGAAAATTTTTTACCTTACATCTCGAAATTCCAGCAGTATTCTGTACTCTACTCTCCTCAACATTGACTCTAAAAATGCTCATCCTGACATTAGTTCAAAACTCTTCAAAGTTCGCACAATCACCTGTATTAAATTCTCATTTGCCGAAATGAAACACATTGTGTCATCCGTGAATTGAAGCACAGACACGTCATTTACATACCCGCCAATTTGAAAACCCGGAATCAGCCCCGATCGAATGCTTGCGTCATAAAAAGCTATTTAATTCTTTCTACGACCAAGATGAAAATAAATGGTGAGATCAGATCCCCTTGCTTTACTCCTCTTTGATGCTAATTTGGTCACATGACTGCCCAATAATTAGAATTGCAGTAGATGAATTCTTCCTACACTCTAAAAGCCATCCAATCCATTTCCCATCAAAGCCCATTCTTCTCAAGACCGCGTCAATAAATTCCCATGAAATACAATCGTATGCTTTCTTGAAATCTAGTTTTAGAATAAAGCATGACCGTCTTCCGTCGCAATAAAGGAACACTCATGGATACTTCTTCCTTTGATGAAAGCAAATTGATTTTCCGATATTAATTCCGGGAGGCATGGTTTGAGTCTCTCCGCAAGAACCATTGAAACAATCTTATAAATCCTATGCATTAACGAAATTGGTTTGAAATTACTAATCGACGATGATCCCGGGACCTTCGGAATTAGCAAGGTAAAAGATTTTTTTAATGCATTCGGCAGCCCCTTACCCGCAAATAGTCCCACAAAAATTTCCATCACCAACGGTTTCAATTTGGCTCAAAATCGTTTGTAGAAAAAGAAATTAAACCCATTCGGACCCGGCGCTTTACTCTCATTACACGATTGAACCGTGTCCCATACCTCCTTCTCCGTAAACGGCGCAATCAACCCTTGATTCAAACATCTTCTAATTTGCTAAAAATTCAAATTCTCAAGAGAAAACGGAAACAAAGGTGAAGCGGCGAACAAATTAATGTAGAATCCCCTAATTGCAGCCTCAATAATGCTTTGATCGTCCATGTAATAGGTATACGTAAAATGTCAATGTAATATGGTATAATAATACATAATTATTTTCAGTAATTCATAATGTGTCGAATTGTAAAACGATGAATAAATAAGGGGTATATAATTATAACATTCTCAAGGTTTGTTCTAATACATTGTTACCTCCCTAAGTTTATCAATATAATTTATACCTCTCCGAGTTTTGTTTTCATCCAATTAATAACATCCTTTCGTTAAGTTTTGTCACTTTTCCATCCATATAAATAATGTGGCATATTTATTTTACAAAATTACCCTTAATTTTCTAAAAAATTGCCCTTAACATTTCCATTCCATCAAATTTGTGCTTTTATATTCAAATGATAACGTGTAAAGAAAAGAAGTCCTAAATTAGGTTTTGGTTCTTTTAATTTTCCTTCCGGCGGGTCATAGAATTTGAAGCAAAAAATCTTCAACCTATGTAAATATGCATTATTTTTATCAAAGAACATACCGTACTTGGTTAAAGACGCTCAAGATCTATTCTCCAAAGTCTGAGGTTGCAGTCAAAGAAATGCAGAATTTCAAATCGTGAGAGGGTTCCAATTATGACTTTTGAATGAGATTTTTAACACCCGAACAAAACCAAATATACATGTAACTTGGTTTATCAAACAACAAAAATCTCTTTTGGTCCTAATCTCGTAAATGCTTCAAATACAAAAGTTATAAAACATCTATCAAAATAGATTAGAGTAACGAGGGAAACAAGGATAATATAGTCAAACATATGTCATACTAAATATATGGATAAAAAAGTAATATAAGTTAACACAAGGAGCTTATTGTTGGATGGAAATTGTTGAGTCCAATTTCGATGATTACCAGAAGAAGGTGAAAAAACAAAAACACCGATAATATATTTTGATACATATACAACTTTGTGTAAATCAACAATCAAAATATATTATGTTGAAGAAGCTAAAACATAATGAAGAATGAAGACCAAACTAATGCCATAAGTACAAGTGATGAACACAAAGATAAGCAAGAACCTTCATCCATCATGCTATGCACCCAAAAGGAATTTTCTCTCTCATGATGATGTGGCCAGCATTGGGTTTACACCCTACCTCAAGCTGATGTGACAAGAGTGTCAAGGAGACCTTCAACCTACCACTTTTCTAACAACCATATTTTTAGAAGGTGATAAGCAAGAGTAAAAGAGATTTTCTCTCTCTGATGATATGGCAAGATCCTAGTGGTTAGTGATGTACTCAACGGTCATATTACATTAAAGTAATACAAAGAAAGTCTCTCTTAACAGCTCCAACAACTAGTTTCTTCACCTGACCAAAAAAAGTATAAGAGGCATTCAGTTTGAAAAATGAAACTTGGAAGACACAAAGCAAATTCACATATTAACAAGTTTCAAAGAGATTAGTCTTCTTTGCAATTCTTTAGTGCTACTAAAGTGATAGAGCTTCTTCAACGTGCATCAACGTCAAATTACAATTTCGAGAATTGTAAGTTGTTTTTGTTAAGCTTGTACAAACAATAAGCAAGTTTTGTTGTTGAGCCCGCAAAAACAACGGTCAGGTTTTGTTGTTGAGCCCGTGAAAATAAAAAGGAAGGTTTTATTGTTGAGCTCATAAAAACACTGGTGAAAAGGTTTTGTTGTTGAGTCCCGAAAAACAACAGCTGTAAGGTTTGCTTGATACTTGAGCTTGGAAAAAGTATCACTAGACTTTTTTTTTCTTCCCATAAAGAAAACACAAAAAGGAAAATCTCAAGTTAGTTGACTAGGGAACTGGACTAAGCCAAGGGTTACTGAAACAGGATAAAATTTGTTGTGCCTCAATCTCTTTATCTTTACTATTTTAATTACTTGCTATTTACTTTTTTTTTTAACATTTATATCATAGCAATTAATTTACTTTGAGATTGATTTAAAGAAAACCTCTTAAAGTGATAAAAAGTTTTTAAATCTTAAAGAGAATTATAAAAGTACTATTCACTCCCTCTAGTACATTTTTGTTGCCATTCGGGACGTTGGGGCGGATGGACACCAAGATGAAATAGGCCCGCCAATATGCCCAATGTCCCTGCTGCAATATAATAGTAGGAGTAAAATCCTTAGGGTGATCTAAAATGACTAGTACATCTAGTTGTACCTACTTTTTAGAGGGACTTTCTCAATATAAACCTCCACTTTTTATTGGAGATTATTATAATTTTTAGAAAAATCAAATGACACATCATGTGAAATCAATGGATATGCATGTTTGGAATATAATTAAAAAGGACCTGGTATCCCTTCAAAAATTATTGATGGAATAATTGTTTTAAAAGAAGAAGAAGAATATGATGATACTGACTGGAAGATATTATCTATAAATGCTAAAGCTATCAATATCTTGCAATGTTCTTTAGGTATTCATGAATTTAATCATGTTTCAAGTTGCACCATAGTCAAGGAAATATGGGATAAACTTGAGACATCTCATGAAGGAACAAAGTAAGTACGAGATTGCAAAATAAATTTCCTCATCACAAA
The DNA here is from genome assembly GCA_949673415.1 of Euphorbia schlechtendalii. Taxonomy (NCBI): domain Eukaryota; kingdom Viridiplantae; phylum Streptophyta; class Magnoliopsida; order Malpighiales; family Euphorbiaceae; genus Euphorbia; species Euphorbia schlechtendalii. The sequence continues at coordinate 15,422 of CATIWQ010525941.1, forward strand.
GTACGAGCTTTATTTTGTCGAACCAAAGGAGACAGTTTCTTAAATTAACACGAGGTTCACATTTATTGTAAAAAAACTCAAGAATCTTGGCAAGCACTATATTGGTGAAGAACTAATTAGGAAATTAACTAGAACAATGCCAATCTCTTGAGATGCTAAGCTTATTGCCATTCAAGAAGCTATAGCTTTGAGTACATATTCTTATGATGAATTTATTGGATCATTACTTAGAAAATGAAGATAAATTCCATAGTTGATCGAGAGCGAACCGAAAAAGGAAAATTAATAGCTCTCAAGACCGAATTGACCAAATTTTCCAAGGTAAATTCGAAATCTGATGATGACTTTGATGAAGATGCTTTCCTTGCACAACACTTCAGAAGACTTTTCTAAAAAATAAAGATGAAAGGAAACATTTCAAAAAGTTCTCCATGAAAGAAAATGATGAAAATGAAAATTCAAAATAAAATGTCACTTGTTTTGAGTATCATAAGGAAGGTCACTACAAGTCGAAATGTCCAAAAAGGTTGATAAGTGTATAATTACACTTATTATCATTATAATCCTATAATATAAACACTACAGTTTTAGTCATTTTTATACTTCATATAAAAGATTTCACGTGGTATGTAGTTATTTTTTATGCAAATGTAGATACTAGGTAAATCTTGGGAGTAAAATGAACTAAAGTGGAATTCTATGAAAAAAGAGTGAAAAAGGTGCAAAATGAAGCTGTCGAAGATCGGTGAAGTTACAAGGAGATTTCTGAAGAAAACTCAATTCACGGTCACAACAATACCTCGCGATCGTGACCTATTCACTTCAGAAACAAAATTTTACCAATCAAAGGTTCACGGTCGCGAATCACATTTCGTGGTCACGACATGGACGGTTTTATATTATTATCTTCTTAACTACCAACCACCAGATAAGCATGATCAACTGCCATCAACCGCCATCAACTACCAATGAAAAGACACATATCAGGAGTCAACCAATCATGAAAGGGTGCCTATCCATTATGGATTGAATCAAAGCCTCTCAACCAATCACATTGAAGAGATGCAATCTTTCACCAATGGATGTGACTCAGGAATTGCGGGAATTGACGAATCCCATTAAAGAGTGGATACGGTTTGATCAACTTTAGCTTTCACTTGCATACCTTACAACTTTGCTTTACTTTCTACTTGTACTTTCTATTTCAATGTTTATGATATGTCTATGTGTCATAATGCGTATTTCGTGCTAAGTCTTTTATGTTAATCAAGTTATATACGTTGGCATTATGTTTAAGAGTAGTTTTGGGGTTAACAATATCGTGTATAATCATTGGATCAGTGATATAATGTTGTTTAGTGAGCCAACATTTTTGGAATGGTAACTTGCTAAATGTGGCTCTATGAGAGCGACCCGCACTATGCATAGTATTGATGTTGTCCAGGTTTATATAACAGTCTTATCTCGTTTATGCTAGGTTTAGAAAAGTTATTTCATGTGTTGCTCTACAGCGAATTATTGAACATCTGAGTGTGTTGAACTGGTTTGTTAGATTAATCTAGTGTGTTGTAACATCTTTGTTGATCTTGCATATTTTCTTTACTATACTTGTTCGTAGTGAAAAATCTATTTATTTAGAGTCTCTAATCTATCACATCTATATTTACTCAACTTTTCTAATCTTACTATCCATAAAAATCTCTAATCTATTTTTATTTTATTTTGTTTCTTCCCTAGTTTATCTTTAGACCTGGTTCCTTCCCTGTGGGTTTGATATCTTTTAAAACTACATCGCAACTGTATACGTGTAGTTATCATCATTTTCCTATGTGATAAGAGGTATTGACAACACCTACATTTATTTGTGAACAAGTTTTTAGCACAGTTATTATCTAATAGTTCATGAGATTTTGGAACCATTATTGATTAAACTTATCAGTAGAAAAGTGGCGAACAAGTTTTTGCGCCATTGTCGGGGAAGGTAAATGCGTTTTAAAGTTATCATTGGGGAAGATAATTGTGTTCTAGAGATTAAGCATATTTTTATATTTTATTTAGATTTATCTTTATTATTATTTTTCTATTTTGTTATTAACATATTTTTCTTTCTTATTCATTGGGTTTTCTTTCTATTGGGTGCATGCCAAGTACGCGTAGTTCGGGAGAAAGTTTGACATCTTTCGAATCAGAAATAGAATGATTTGGTAGGTCAAGGAAAAACAATTATAAGAGACAAGAGAGAAGGATGGCTCAAGTTGAAAACCCAAACCCAAATCCTAATCCTGATCCGAATCAAGATTAAGATCCACCTCAACCAAGGCTTATGGATTATGTTATTCCGACCATCAATGGTAACAATCAAGGAATTGCTAAACCGCCAATTAATGCACATCAGTTTGAAATAAAACAAGAATTACTTCATATGATTAGCAACAATGTGCAATACTCTGGTCTACCCAATGAAATCCAAATTCCCACATTGCAAACTTTTTAGAAGTCTGTGATACTTTCATAATGCCCAATGTCCCTGAAGAAGCAGTTAAACTTCTCTTTTTCTCCTTTACACTTCATGATAAAGTGAAAGTTTAGTTGAATTCTTTACCTCCAAACTCAATCACTACTTGGAACCAATTAGCCCAAGCCTTTCTGACTAAATATTTCCCTTTAGCAAAAACCGCAAGACTCATTAAAGAAATCACTTCCTTTACCCAGAAAGATAGTGAATACTTATACGAAGCCTGGGAACGTTATAAGGAACTTCAATGAGTTTATCCTCATCATGGTTTACCTCATAACGTTATTCTGCAAACTTTCTAAAATGGAATAAATCATGCAACAAGAGGAACAATTGATGCTATGGCTGCGGGATCTCTTATGAAGAAAACTAGTCAAGAAGCTTTTGAACTTTTGGAAGATATGGCAAGCAACAATAGTATGTGGCCAGTGGAGAGAGCACAAGTAAGTATTACTAATCCTACTCATTCAC
>CATIWQ010525962.1:0-22050 GCA_949673415.1 Euphorbia schlechtendalii
GATTTATGTGGATATCAAATAATATTAATTATCCAATATTTTCGGGGTAAATAATAAATAAAAAAATACAATTAATATTTAAATACGGATCCGGATCCGGGTTTCATTACCCGGACCCGGACCCGGATCCGACGGGTTCAAAAAATCGAGATCCGGACCCTAAAAAACGGATCCGGATCCACGGATCCGGACCGGGTCCGGGATCCGTTGCCATCCCTAGTCATCAGTGGGTTGATGAACTTGAAGATTCGTCCAACTTGCATATCTTTAGCGATGAATTCTCAAGTTTTGAATTTTCAAGTTCCTCAATGATTGTACCAACCAAAAATCCCCTTCGCAAAATCAAAATGGACTCAGTAAAGATCTCACCTACAAATCACAATTTCCAAACACGGTAAACTTGACTACGGAGATGACGGTGGAATTTAAACCAGTTACACAGTTATTAGTCTTGCTAAATTGATAGAATTTTGATTCTAAGACTTACAACTTTCTCATAAGTTAACCGCGTAGAATATAAAAATGATAGTGGCTAAATTCAACCGCAAAGAAAATAATTTCCCACCAACTCGATGCCAGGCAGAATCTGTCATGATGAAAGTATATCACCTCCATAGTTGACTTCATAAAAGAAGCATTCTTCCCTAACAATTACAAGTATGATACAGAAACAGCTTGTTGGCAAACAGAGGAAACCAGGGAGACCAAAATTATCGAATTTCAAAAGGAAACCAGTGATTAAGAGGGAACGATGGAAAAGGAAGAAAAGAGAAGGCAACGACAATGAAGAAATGGAGGCGTGAGAGTCCAGAATTTCACTGAAAAATGGATTTGTCTTGAAATATAGATGGAATTCCCTTGAAACAGGTATTGATTCTTAACCTTTGGATGATAATTAAGATGGACGGTTGATGTGCAAATTATGTAGACCGTGTGAACTTGGATTGTGTAGATATATTGAATTTTTAAAAAAGGTTAATTCCAAATAAATGGTTAATAATTGTGACGAGACTGAAATACCAGGAAATCAAATAGCTCAAATACTCAAAATATATGATTTTGCATAAATACTTTAATGCGAATTTTTTAGGAAAACCATTACTTACAGTAATAGCACATAATTTATCCGTTGTTTTAGTTATATAATGGATACAACTTAACGATTCAAGAATGAATATTTATTCCCCAAAAACTTTGCATTAGTCGCCCGACAATTTTGTTTGCTTTCTTTGACGGGTTACTTCTTGTCTGATTTTCTCTTTATTTCACTAGTCAGGATCCTATCTGTTTGACCCAAGTTTTCTTCTGGCAACTACCGATGGCTGGCCACCATGATTAGGTGTCCATTGAAGTGCTGGAAGGAAAAAGAAGAGTTTCATCTGTGGCGAACTATAATCCTTATAGGCTCAACTCAAGGTGGCTAAAAGACAGCAAAAGTTCCAAACGTTCGCCATGATCATGGTTGTCGCTAAAATTCTTGAGAGAATGGGTGACACACCATTCAAAAATTCATGTTGTGGACGATGATTTGAAATTGTTATGAAAAAGAGTTGTTAGCAAAACCATTTTTTGGATTAGCAACTGAAACACGGTTTAGAATGCCGTGGTAAAGTTGAATTCAATGGCCCATCCTTACTTGTATATAATAATTGATATTTAGAGGAATTTTAGATTCTAGCGGTAGTAGGGATGGCAATGGACCGGATCTGGATTCGATCTGAATCCATATTTTCATCATTTCAAGGCTGGCACAAGCACCATCTACCTTGCGCCAGCCTTGAAATTGTGAAAATATGGATCCAGATCCGATCCATTCCATCCCTAGGTGGTAGTAAACAAAAAAAAAATTAGATTATATAAAAATCGTTTTTATTTGATCCAACTAGAAAAGAATTTCACAAAATATGCGATGTTGGTACATTGAAGATGGGTGTCGATCTTCATCATAGACACGATTAAAATATTGTAAAGCAAAATGTGAATGGTTTCATTTGCATATTAATGCTAACAAACCAACTACACATAATTTTGTTATCAAGCACTCCCTCCCTTGTTCGTATTTTTTAAAATTTTAAATCAACAAAATATTTATTACATTATTAAAAATAAAATAAATTCATTATTTATTTCATTGATTTATTCTTAATGATCAACTTACAATTCCTTCAAATCATAATCTCTCTCATAATTAATATTTCTTCCGGTTTCAAATATTAGTTATTTTAAACTTTTTATTTTTCATTTTAGAATATCAATGCAACTTTTAATAATTTTTCCTAATATAAGATAGTAATTAGGAAGAAAGAAAAATATTTTATAATAAAAAAGATAAATTAATTATTTTAGTAATAAATTAAATGTCATATTGCTTTCATGAAAAATCTAATATCATTGATATTAGAAAACGGGAGTAGAAATTAGTGAAACATGCATTGATGATATAAAATGAGAAATAAAATATCATTAAGCAGTATATATTATTTTTGGAATCATTTAAGACATTTTCAAAGTATTTATTTTACTTACCTTGGTTGCTAATAATTAAATACATATAAAAAGATAAATTAGAAAGTACTAAATCATTAGATTCAAGTAAATTCCACGTGTATCAATCGTACAATACATCCAAACTTACAACTGTCAAATCAATCCAATCATTTGAATGCAATTATCTTTTTCTTAAGTCACATATTTTCTTTAAATCTTCCAACTGAAATACAGAGGTGTTTCTCCAAACTTATGATTTTTAGTTTATAATTAAAAAGTGTTTTTTTAACTTTTAAGGAGTATAAAAATAAGTAGTTAAATGTTTCTGTAAAACGATTTTGAAGTTATTAAAAATGTTTCTCAAAATTGAATTTTAAATCACTTTTAAGTTGTTAAATCTTGAAAATACTATAAAATATATGTTTTATAAAAGTATTGAATATAATATAGGGGTAATATTGTAATTTGCTTGATCAAAAAGTTGATTTAAAAAAAATCACTTTTAAAAAGTAAGTATTACCTACTTCTTACTTTTTACTTAAAAATAACTTTTTTAAGTTGAAAAAAGTTTAGAGAAACACTAAACTAACTAACTTTTAATTTAAAATTCTATTTTTAAGCAAGTTTGACTAACTTTTAAGTTTAGAGAAACACTCTCGTAATAATCTTCAATTGATTTTGATGTTGCACGATCATAATTACTAGAAATGAATATATTAATAATTCACATTCAATTAAATCATATTTAAAGAGTAGCATGTATTTAGATACATCTAAGAGTAAATTAATTCGATATATGTCCATATTTAACTAGAATTGTAATCTTTGGTAATTCAATGTAATGAATTCAAAGTTGTCAATCAAAGAAAGAGCAAGTTAGCTCATCATTAAACTATTTTCCAAATTCGGTCATGGTCATAAGCCCGGATCCATCTTAACAATTTTAGATAGAAATGTTATTTTAGCCTATAAATTTTTTCATCTCTTCGTGCAAGTATACGAACCCGACTTATTCCGTGTTCATTGATTTGATGAGCATGATAACTTGTTTCCGATTGTAAATACCGGACTAATGGGTGAAGGGGTTGGTTTATCCCCCTTCCAAATAATAATAATTATTATTATAACAATAATAAAATAATAATAATAATGGGATGATGAACTTCTAGTCTTCAATGGAATTAAACATCTATTTTATAGTGGTACGACGAATTCATTCATTTAACCAAATGATAAATAAATTTCAAGGCCTACTTAATAAAGTAGGGAATTAAATATGATTTAATCTATTTAGTTTTAAAAGTTGGCGTTAAAATACTGACAACTTAATTAACTCCAAACTCCATGCTTTATAATTTGGTTAAACTTTAGGCTTAATTAATTGAATATACTACTAGTATATCCATTAGCTCCTTTAGTGAAAGACATTGACAAGGCTCCACACAAACTTTAGCTAAAAGCCGTAACAAATAAGAAAGAGTATTTTGACTAAAGTTTTATGTGAGATCCAGTTCATATCCACACATTCTATGATTTGAATGGAGTAAATCATACCTAATGTATCTAGTATTTTCTATTTTGTATAAAAATGCAGAGATTAAAGCTTTGCTTGAGAAAGAAAATTAAACTGTAACTCAAATCACATGATTGAGAGAAAGAATATTCAACAATGAAATAGAATAGGTTTTAATGAGGCCAGCCCCCATTCCGGTCAAAGTCTTTGTTTTGCATTCCGCTAAATCTGAAAATGCGGAATATGATGAAGAGCATCCTCAGCAGCTGGTCTATTCCACAGATTGTCTTAACACATAAGAAAGAATAGACAATAAATTAGAAATTTTTTGAAGCTTGTCTTGCTCATCTTCCTTATATGATGTGATACCATGTATCATTTCAAATTGTAGACAATGTTTATTTGATTTTCAAGATTTAGACAACTAAATAGAATGACGAGTCATCAGAATACAATTTAAAATGTAATAGATAGTCTACCAAACCAAGCGTAAGCGTATAAGTAAATTTTGTCTATTTTTAAGATTATTAACACATCATCAAATAGAACTTTTATTCCACATGCCACCTAAACTTGGAATGCACCGGCAGTTCTATATTGACACCAGCTTGTTTGACACCCATTTACACTTTACAATCTCTACCATTCATCTTTGGGTAGTTAGATTTCTACCATAAGATGAAAACAAGATGGATAGTGGAGATTACATATAGTCAACGGGTGTCAAACAACTGATGTTAATATAAAATTACTGATAATGTATGATGTATTCAGAACATTATATAACAATTGACTTAATTATAATTAAATATTTAAAATTGTTGTTCGATAAAAAAAAAGGACGGAATTGCAGACCTTAGAATAAGTTGTCAAACATTTAACTAAAATCTACTTTAATTAAATTATTAAATCTGAAAGAACCTCCAACCACTACAAATAGACAATGAATTAAAAATGACAACAGATAAAATTTAAGGAAACCCAATAGCCCACAATTTTCGTACAAAACCGCAAACACATAAAGCTTCAACCTTTCCTTTTTCCAGCCGATCATCCATTGTTTTGCTGTACTTTTACTTGAGTAGCATAAGTTAGCAGGTTATGTAACAAATATTCCCTCTTTGGGGTTAATCACTAGATAATGAACCTCGTCCATATCCCATATATGGCAGAAACCATTAAAGCAAAAGGCCTGCAAAAGCAGTTGATTTCACTTTATTACAACTTAATTCCCCAACTCTTTATAACATGGCCAGTCCTTTGTGTTTAAGCATGGTGTGATTAGTGTTGAGAAAATGTGCATTGCTGCATTCATTTGGCAAGCTCACCCTCTCTATCCTTTACTGCTCCTGCAAAACCGTGACGAATATCACAACAGGCAAGTTCAAAGTCTTCATTTTTACATATATATGTGCTGTAAATTGCTACAAAGCTTAGAACTTTGAAAGATTTATGGGTGTGTTATATGTACTTTTCAGGCCAACAAACGCGGTGGCATGGTGGGATGGCCGTGACATATTGGCTGGGAAAGACGGTGTAGCTGGCGGAACTTGGCTCGCCTCTTCGAAATCTGGTAGAGTTGCTTTACTTACCAATGTTTTGGAGCTCCATAGCCTTCCCGAGGCGAAAACCAGAGGAGAACTTCCTGTACTTTTCTTAGAGGTGACTGTACTAATCTAATCTAACCGATTTAAGTTAATGTAAGGCCATTCCCGATATTGGGTATCAGGCGCGACTGCCCAGGGCCCATAACGGAAAGAAGCTCACAAATAATTATATTAACTTTTTTTAGTACGTGTTGTTATAAAAATAAATATGAATTCAATCGTGAAACTTTCAATAATTTTTTAAATTTGAAGGCCCTTTCTATAGTTTTTTTACCCTGGACCCCGAAAATGTCAGAATCGGGCCGGCCGGTTTATATGTGTCGGTTCGGTTTTCGTGTTATGAACCGTATTGGATCATGACAGAGTTCGAAGAGTCCAAAAGCATTCGCGGAATCGCTGGTGAAAGAGGCTCATCAGTACAATGGATTTAACTTGATATTGGCAGACATGGCATCGAACTCGATGGTATACATCTCGAACAGGCCGAAAGGCGAAGCCATTGACATTCAAGAGGTTTCACCGGGGATTCATGTTCTTTCCAACGCAAAGCTCGACTCTCCCTGGCCTAAGGTTGTAATGAATCTATAGTTACTTCTTCTCTGATATAAAAATGCGTTTTTTAAAAGGCCAGAAAGGTGATTTATACTTTCCTGTCTTTTCGTTAAGGCGCAGCGTTTAAAAATGAACTTCAAGGAGCAACTCGATAAATATGGTAATGGCGAAGTGCGTGTGAAAGAGATGATAGAGAAGCTAATGAGAGATACAGTTAAAGCTGAGAAAAACAGCTTGCCTGGAATTTGTTCTGTTGACTGGGAATACAATCTAAGCTCCATATTCGTAAAAGCAGACACCCCGCTGGTATGTGTTTTTTAAATTTGTTTGCAACTAATGGCATGTTTTTCGATATGTTTGTTCCGTTTTACAGGGGTGTTACGGTACAAGAAGCATTATCGGGCTGGCGGTAAGAGCAAATGGAGAAGTGAGCCTTTATCAAACATATCTCGAAGATGATGAGTGGAAAGAGCGGACTACGAATTACCAAATCTCGAAAAATAAATCTCGCTGAGAGCGAGAATATCACCAGAAGCGAAATGAGGGGTTGTGTATATGGCATACAATGTAACTTATCTATTGACTGTTAAACCTGCTTTGAAATATCAGCATTATTGAGCTTTTATTAAATTTACTGATGTTCAATCTATTGATCAGAGAAACAAGGGCTTCAATTCAATAAAGCCACAAACTTTATATTCGAAACTCAGTGGGCGTTTCTCAAAATTTCAACCTTTTAACTTAATGCTGTATATGGTCAAAACCGCAAAGATTAAAAAACAATTTCTTTTAAACTACTAAGGGCCAGTTTGGCTGTGCTTTCCCGAGGTGCTTTTTTGAAAAATTCCATTTTCAAGCTTTTCTTATAAGCAGTAGAGTTGATTTTGGAAAAAACAAGTCAGTTTCTAATTAAATAGTACGAAGGACTAAAACGTTTTATTCAAAATCAAAATATGTAATTATATAAAAAGTTTGTGAGAGCAACTTATTGGGACATCAGCTTGAAAAGCAATACCAAACGGACCCTAAAAGTAACTTCTTGTTTTTGTATTATAATTTAAAAAATAAATTAGAAGATTCACTCTTGCAAATGTTTATAAACTCAAACTAACTTATAATATGTTTTGACCATGTCAAATGTTCGAAGCCTAAAGCAAAAATTTTTTGCCGCGGTACAATCCTGATGGCTTAAATTCATATCCTTTCTCCAAGCTGATTCAACAACCATGTACAGCAAATGCGTTTGAAAACAATAAGAAAAATGTCTTCTTAAGATAGATTTAAACTCGTTATGCTTTATAGTATAAAACTAATTTTTATCTATAAATATATATAATATCAAATCCTCAACAGAGGTTGGTGTTGGATTCATCAAATCCTTGCCATTTATGTACAAGCTTGAGTTAAAGCTACTTGTTCCTTCTTCCCTCATTCGCAACCATAGCAAAATGTGTATCCAAAAAAACTCAAAACTTAGAGAGCAAACTAGACAAAGTATGAAAACTTCTATTTTGCCTTGTGACAGAATGTCAGGACTATAATCTGCAGTAGGAATTGCTTGATGGGCTACCAAAGAACGCATAGTTTTGGCATTTGGTTTTTCCTAACATAAGAGTGAAGAAAACCCGAAACTTCAGCTCAAAATAGCTTAGTTTCTAGGTTGGACTTGTGCTTTAAGAGAATAACAGGCAAACCTCACAAACCACTCAAATCACGGATATCAACTTTTCCATGCCAACAACATACGTTTTATAAAAATATTTAACAATACTCTATAGGAAGATGTTTTAAAATCATTAGGCTTTCGTTGTTCGCATCAAAGTAGAACTTAAAACAGCGGAACTCGATATGATATATTGCTCGAGTTTCGGACATCAGTTGCGGAAATGAAGGATGAAAAGCAAGGGAAACGAAAGGGGTGAAAAAAAGGGGAGGAAATGAAAGAGGGCAATGTGTTTGTTGAAGTTTCCAAAAAGAGACTAGATCCAAACAAATGATGAATTGGATTACCCAATAATGTTTAACAAAGTAATAATTTTATTAAATAAAAAATTTGTTTTGATCTCGACTTTGGACTAAATTATAAACTTTATAAAGTTATGTTTTCTCTGAACATTAGGAAAATGAAAATATCGAGTCCGGTGAGAATATTCAAAAGTAAATTCAGTTTGTATGTTACAAGTTATACTTAGCTTATAAACAATTTATAAATTAGGACTTATGAATTGATTGATATTTTTAACCATTTATGTATTTAAGATCAATACGTGTTTTCAGCCATTTAGTAAGTTTTACATCTTATAAGTTCTAGCGTTATTATTATTTGTTTCATGGTGTATGCGTTTTCAAAATAATTTACATCAATAAACAAATTTTTGAAAGTAGATAAATATATTCTTTAAAATTCACTATTTCCTCATTTGATATTGTGTTTTATTTTTATTTTAATAAAATTCGATCCTGGACTCAGATTTATTAAAAAAAAAAAAAATCACAATGCAATTAGAAACATCCTCTTAAATTAGTAAACACTACAAAATTAAAAAATATTTTTTATAAAACAAACAGTAGTTTAAATTTTAAAATAAGTAGTTGGGCCCAGCCCAAAATTGCTTGAAAAGTGACCGTTAGATCGAAAATATCCCAAACAGCGTTTGTTGGCTTTGTGAACTGTGAGAGAGCAAAGAAGCACAAAAGGAAACACAAGACATCTCAGTTAGAATTAAACATCCAATTATATCACATCCCACAGATCGCTGACCTGGCATGCAATTTCCAAATCCCGCCTAAACCCCTCGCAAATTTCATTTCTGTGCAATTGAATTTCAATTTACCCTTCTGACTTATTAATATCTCCTCTTTCTCTCCTCCTTCTCACATATCCTCTTTCTATACTCTTCTCCTTTATTTCTCCCCCATCAAACCCTAAACCTAACCGTTGCCGCCGGTACGTTGCCTACCTAGTTTGCAATTGATTTTTTTTTTTTTTTATTGATTTACCGTGTTTATCTGACTGGTTTTGCGTTATTTGTGCAGGATTCGCCATGAAAGGAGGTAAATCCAAGGCTGACACCAAGAGCAACAAGTGAGTTTTTGTTTGATCGTTTTGAATTTTCGTTAATTGAAAGTCCCGTTGCTGTAATCATGTGTGAAATCCTATTAATATGGCTTTGCAAATATTAGATCTACCTTGAAACTCATGCTTTTGGAGATTTGTTTTTTTGTATTTTTGTGTATAGATATATCTGTCTCTTATGTGACGTGGTTGTTTGTGCGGCGATAGGCTCACCGTAAACAAGAAACCTGCTAAACCTGCTAAGAAATCGGGTAAGGCTGCTAAGGACCCTAACAAACCTAAGAGGCCGGCCAGCGCTTTCTTCGTCTTCATGTAATTTTCACTATCTTTCATCTCAATTAGATGTTCATTTTCACTCTTTTCTTATTGAACTCCGAAGTTGTATTTTACCAGCGTTTGATATCATTGTATCCAGGGAGGAGTTCAGAGAGCAATACAAGAAGGAGCATCCTAAAAATAAATCTGTTGCTGCTGTGAGTATTTAGATTCCGATATGATTGTTAAACTTGGACTTAGATCGCTTGGTCAATTGAATAGTTGACTGAATTAGTTTGTGCTGCATGTAGGTTGGCAAAGCTGGAGGGGATAAATGGAAGTCCTTGAGTGAAGCTGTAAGGATTTTGTTTGATGTTGATGTTTTGTTTGTATATTTCTCACATTACCATTGAAATTCTGAAGTCTTTTTGTTCATTTGATCTTTAACAAATTCAGGAGAAGGCACCCTTTGTTGCAAAAGCTGAGAAGAGGAAGGTTGAGTATGAAAAGGTATTGAAGGCCTATAACAAACAACAGGTGCGTTTCTGACTTGGTAAATTTGAATTTCAATTTGGTTGTAATCTGTATTGGTTGTCCGACTTAGTTTTATATTGTTTATCAGGCTGAAGCAACCAAGGAGGAAGAGGAATCTGAGAAGTCAGTGTCTGAGGTGAATGATGATGAAGATGATGACGAGGAAGGCAGTGGAGAGGTTTGTAGTTTGAATTTGCCATTATTATGAATTCATTGCCAAAGCAATTGTAAATTAAGCTTGACTAGAATTTGCTCAATATGATGCAGGAGGAGGATGATGATGAATAGGGGGGATGCACAAGAAGAAGAATGAGGATGTGACAAATGTTTGATCAGCTCACGTTAATGGTTGGATATTTGCTTGTTAATTTTTGTTGTTGCTGTCTTCTATGAGAAGGATATGTTTCCGCTTGTTGCATTTTATCATTCTCAATCATCACCCCAAGAAAAGGAATTTATAGATGTAGAAGTGATATTTCATCTGTGTACTTTGCACTGAAATTAATGATTTAGTTAAGTGTTATCTCTTGTAGAGAATTTAGTTAAGCTATGAAATTTGCTACTCAAATATTTTGAAATGTTGTTTTTTATTGAGGTGGTTCTCTTTATTTTTTGTTTCTGTGGCATGATCTTTGTTAAATTGTACGCTGTGGAGAATTATATTTACAAGTTGCAAGATGGAATGCTTTGACTTTGAGTCTGCATGTAAGATACTGTCAGTGATGTATTTTGTTGGGTTAATATATTATACAAGTAGTGAGCCCACTATCTAGTTGTGGCCATGATGTTCTATTTTAGATAGTTGAAAACGTGATGTTTTTTTTGCAAGTGTTGTTTATAATGATTGCTAGCGAAATGTGACGAAATGTAAAATATCTGGCGGGTAAATTTCGTTATAGTGGAATTCCAATTTTTTTTATAGTGATCAGGCGTTGACTTTTTGGCTTAATCATGTTATTTTTATGCTAAAATTCATTTTGTTGTGCCATGGTCGGGCATTGTGATCTATCATCATATCTTGGAATCAAACTGTGTTGTTTCTTTTATTTTTGTCGGAACAATGATGTTGGTTCCAAATTTGGGATTGTATGTATTTCTAGCTTTTTGTCGTGGCTAATAAAAAGTCGGGCAAAAATAAACTCAAATTCAACATTGAATTCTGATTTGACATGTTCCCCTTGGCTTTCTGAGAAACCAAGTCTCGTTATTGTAGCCACAGGATCATATGTAACTAACTTATTGACTGAATGTTTTTGAAGCCACATGCGTTCAACTGAAACTAAATTGTTTTTTACTGAATGATATTCATCCACAATGTATGGGATTCTCAACAAATCATATTAAAAGTAAATGCGGTCGTGAACAAACAATATTTTTAAGAAAAGGTCACTTTTTTCGTATTTGACAATTGCTAATTACTATAGTTGGAAACTGAACGTGACTTATTTGGGGATAAAATTATCCCCCTTTCTGCAAAATAAATAATGCATGTCAGATTTTACCCTCCGCCTTGCTTCATATCATATCATTTGTCAATTTGCTTGTAAAATGACATGAAAGGGACTGAATTAGGCCTGGGACAATCATGGTATGATCCATTGAGTATTGATGACGAACATGTTTTTGCTTATTAAAGTCAACTAAGATTTAAAACAAAGAAAAGCTCTTTGAAGGAAAGATTTTACATTTGTATGTTGGGGACTACTTTCATGTTTGAAGTTTAGGACATACCAAAGGAGAAAATAAAAACGGAGATGCGGGGGATCGAACCCCGTGCCTCTCGCATGCAAAGCAATCGCTCTACCATTTGAGCTACATCCCCTTGTGGAGCAGCTTTGATAAATATAATATATTACATGAAAGGAATTTGGGCGAAAATATGGTGTGTAGTTTGTTATTTTGCAGCACCACATCAAAATATGCAGGAGGAAGGTGTTCAGGCACGGGGGATAATAGGAGAAAAGGAGAGAGATATTAGATTGTATTTGGAAGATGATACATGTCATAGTATTGAATTAAAATACTATGGGTTCATTTGATTTGCGGAATAGTTATTCCAGAATTAAAACACTATGGGCTCATTTGGTTTGCGGAATAACTATTCCGTGGAATAGGAGAAAAACAAATGGAAAAATGAGGAGTGATTGTCTAGAACCCGTCGTCTGGATGGAATAAGTATTCCGAGTTATCATACAACTCAAGGAATAATTATTCCCTTCTCGAGAGGAGGAATGGCTATTCCATGAGTTATATGATAGCTAGGAATAGCTATTCCATCCCGACGACCGGCTCTAGGCAAACACTTCTCATTTTTCCATTCGTTTTTTCTCCTATTCCGTGAACCAAACAAGCCCTATACTAGTCAGCATAACAAAACCATGGGAATTGCTTTACTATGTGTACGGTACAAGATTGTATTGATGTAGTGTAATCAAATTTTTTTAAGGTATATAGTTATTTATACTTCATTTTATAAGATGTTGCTCCATGTTCATAGCCGATCCCCATGAGCCTTCACTGGGGAAGAATAAACCTTTGACGAAACTTGAAAAAGCATATTGGGTTCTGCAGTCTCAATTCAATTTGCTTCCAATCGTAAAACTGAATCTGCAGATATCAATTTTGATTTCGAAATCAGAGGGTTTTGTCACCGATAGATAGATAGATATGAAAGGAATAAGCTTTCTTTGATTTCCTTCTCTTTTGCTCTGAACGCACAAAATCCGAAGAATGGTGAAGAAGAGAAAATATAAAAGGCGTACTGAAAACTCAAAATTTGAAGGAACTAACTTAAATTCAATTCATTATATATACATAGTTTGCAACTTTTATATATAAAATGAATTGAATTCTTTGATCTCCATACACACTATAAAAATTGAAGCCAACTGCAACAATCAAGGACTGCTATAACAGCAACAAGGAGGAAACATGCTATCATCCATAGTCTAACATGTCCGATTTCAACTAAATCTAATCATTCATAAACAATATCTACAAGATAGCAGGATAGGAGAAAAGTCAAGGCATGTATTATGATAGATAAAAGAACAACATAATAGCCCACCATTAACAAAAAATGAGAATAAGAATCAGAAAAACAATATAATAGAGGTTGAAAGGCAAAGCGACTGATTTTTGTACATATCTGCATGAAATTCCCAAAATTCCAAGAAAAACGTTGCACTGCCATAGAATATAAAATATTACATGACACCAAGAATACAAGCAAATTGGAACTTTTGGTACAGTTAATGACAAAGCAAAACGCGAATTACAAAATTTATGATGAGAACAAACATCCATTCAGTCTCCCCAACAGAGGCAAAACGAGATTCTATGCATTCAGGTGCAAAAATGAAGCATTTCGCCAAATTAAGATGACTGGACCAATATAGCTTTTAACTAACCTCATATACAGTCCAGTTAAACTCTGCAGCTCGTCATCTGTAATATGGTGCGCCTGAAATTGGAAACCGACAGGCACAACCGATACTAGGTTGACATTATTGAGGTGCTCGAAAAAGAATTCACGGTATAACCAGCAACTGCTATCCTACAATTAAAATCACACTGTTGTGTCACTAGATGAAAGGAGAACAGCATTTTCAGGTGCTGGTTTTATGTGCTTTGCCTGCATTTGCTCTAATTCATCATCTGGAAACACTTCTGACTGCAAAGATGGACATATATTCTTCACATGCAGCCATGTTAACTGCCAAAAACTATCACAGCCGATGTCATCACTTGGCATGAGAAGCCCTGTTGCCTTCATCACCAGCAGGATGTTCTTGAGAAGCTCGGGAACTAATTCATGAATCTTTTCGATGCGTTTTCCTCGGAATTTCACCTTCATGCATCTCTCCAGGCGGTTAAGAACTCCTAACCACAGCCTACAAAAGGATGGTTGCTGCGACAGATCCTGCAGTTGCTGCAAGTATGCTTTTGTCATGACTTTCACGGCTAAAGCAAGCGTTTCCTCCATTTTCCGGTAATTCTTCGAAGAGCTATCCACCGAAATGTCCAACAGCTCATCAAGTAACGTGAAGATCACCAAGTCAAAACACTGGAACCACAGAGCATTCGGAAAGTGAATGGCGTCCACTTCCGCCAAACACCTTTGTAACATCAAAACAGCATGGTTCCTCACTTCCTCTCTATGATCCAGACATACTTTTTTCAGCCCTTGCACCAGCCTCAACCACATTTCTCCCAGATCTTGACTCACTTTCATAGCCGTCTCTTGCCCTCCTGCAACTTTCGCCTCAGAATGCCATCTTGTCAGGCAAAAAACAGAACCTGACATCATATCTAGGGAAGAAACAGATCGATCAACATCGCCCAGTCGAGACTCGGCAAACTGTCTCGCAGCATCGACACAGAGTACGTAGTTAGATGGCAAGAGGTGGGCCCCGTCGGACATGATGAATGCGAGTGTTTCAAATCCAGTTTCCGATGCTTCTGGATGTCGAGCTGTGATCGATAGAAGGGATGTGATTGTGCGCCAACCCATGTGGGATCTAATGTGAACAGCATTTGCTTTCACAAGACGCATCACTTCCTGTGTAATGGGTTCACAGTAAGCATCAGCAACCCGCGCATCTAGTTTCAATATCAGTTGAAGTGACTTTAAGAGCTCGTCTGTCAAGTTTTCCTTGTATGGAAGCAACCGCTGGCATATCCTAAGGAGCCCAAACACAGCCTTCTCCACCAGAGCACATGGCATTGTGGTTGACTGAACAATGCTGGATATATACTCGTAAACTTCTTGCCAAATAAGCAAAATCCTATCCCGGTTATTCAGTGTGACTGCAATCAACAGCTCCAAGCAGAAAACTGCTGAATTTTCATCTTCCATGGAGCTAGTTCCCTTGCAAAGACGGCTACCAGCCAAGATAAGTGACCTCACAAGCTGCAATAATGCTTCAGCCTGAAGGAATTTACTCTCCGTAAATATGCTGTTGATGTGACAATTCTCTATTGTTTCACGAGTTCGCTGATGAGCTGCAAGCTGTTCCTCAGATGGCAGTGACCGTGGCTCTTCTGTATCAAAAGATAAGAATGAGCTGAACCGGCCCATCAAGCCAGAAGATTTTCGAGGAGTGATACCAGATGGTGTATTTGATGTTAAGGAAGGACTTGGTGAAGGTTTTGTCTTCTCCTGGTCGGAAGATGGCTCCATGTCATCAGCTGCATCACTAGCAAGACGAGCAGGCAGGAGGCCAAGCCTGTGGAAGCTCAAGACACAGTCCAATATGTTAATCCAACCAGAGCGGATATAATCACCGTACCTGTGTACTGTGGTGAAAACTGTTATGGTAGCCATTTTTGCTTTGATGTCATCTCCAAAAACCAAAATAGCATCATCAACAGATAATGGAGCCAAGTGGTCTGTGAACTTGCACAAAGACACAACTAGATCATCCAATACATCATCCAAATGGTAGGAGGCAGATATTTTGGCGACTGCCAAGTACCCTTCGGCACATGTTCTTAGAACCTCCTCATGTTCTGTCTGATCAAACACAACTGACATAGCAGCAATTGTAGGACCTGACAGGATATTAAACATGTCGCGGTCAAGGAGAGATTGAGAATCACAGACAATGAAAGGACTACTAATTTTGGATTTGTGCAGTACATTAATCCAGCGACCTGATGTCATCAAAGGAAACCCAGAACCTTGCTCAGGAATCATCTGAATTTCATTTTCACAGATAGAGCGATAGAGATCAGACAAGTATTCACGGGGAAAATCATTTCCACCGTTGGTGCGCCGATTATTCCGGATGAAATCTTCTTCAGTCATCTTTTTCTTAACTTGCACATTATGTTGATCTGTGTTCAACATTATAAGTGAATATGACAGCACAAGAGCAGCATCCTTGTTTGCCAATATCTGAGGTGACTGCTCATAATATCTCTCAGCAAAAGCTTCGAGCACTCTCTGTATTTTCTGAGATTCTCCAGGCAACCTGAAAGTTCCTAAGAAAAGACGCAATGCAGTGTCCATGTTCATGCCCTGAAAATCAAACGTTCTAACAAATTCCTGAAGCACCTGAACACAAAATTCATCATGATTTCCCAGATAGTCTCCAAGAAGGTTCTTGTCTAATCCAGCTGTGTAACGAAAGAAAGATGCTACACTCTGTGGCTCAAGCTTATCAGGCAGCAGATTTATTCCTTGGAGATACGCTAGACCCTTCTTAGGATCCCGGTTAAAATGGTCCACTCCAACCATCAACTTCCTTTTAATGCGTCTTATCTTACGGACATGTGGAACCCAATAATTAGGGTCGCAATAATTTTCACATTTCATTGTCCAGAATGATATATATCCCTCAGAATCTTCAGCAGCTTCTTCTGAAAGCAATAACTCATTGCCTACCCTATCACCCATATCCTTAATCATAGAAATCAGACCGTCCAGTGCTACAATATGCATTGCAGACAAAGGTGCATTTACTGGAAATGCATTTTTTGATAACAAATTAGCAAGGTCTTCAAAGACATCACAGCAGGTAATGTCACAATCAAAATTAGCATACATTTCAACCATGAAAGTTTGCTGCCTGCAGAGATCAACCAGAGCCTCCATAGCAACCTCCTGCAGTTGGTATGATGATCCGTGCTTGCCTTGTGCTATCCTCAAGAGCACACTAGAGAAGAAAGCTTCTAACTGTACTTTCAACTGAACACGCAAATGATGATATAGATTGAGAACAATGCTACACACTGTTGAAAGAATTAGTGGACTCATTGATAAACCACACTGCATCAAACTACGGAACAATTCGCCTTGAATTAAAGACAATAGTGCCGGGTGTTTGCTGAGTGAGGGGCCACCCAATTCAATTGCTGAATTAATTAAACCCAAAGCAAATAGAGGAACATCTTCATCAAATGCTATAGGATTCGATCTCGGACCAATCTCAATATGGTCAATGACATTCAAAAGAGAACATAGGAAATGAAATATCTCCACCACACAAGGAACTCCAAATGGTTCCATCATAAGTTTTTCACCATTTTCAGCAGTCTCCATCATTCCATTACCAGCATCTTTTCTCTCTTCATCCTTTCCATGCTGTAATTTTCCCACTGGATCACTAGTAGCATCTACAGTTGAAGATTGACCATCAGATTCAACTTTCATATTCCCATTATCTAGCTGTTTACTTCCAAAAGTATTATCACTGTTCAGTGCATCAACCTGCAGATAAAAATTCATATATTTATATGATATCAACTTATTATACTGAGGAAGGCATTAATGTGTGAACCACAGTTCATAATGATTCTAAAGGCTGCATACAGTTATGGATATTCTACTCAATTTGAAAATCGCATCAATCATTCAGGGTTTGGAACAAATCAACTGTTCCTACTGAGAGGTCAATGAACATTTACATAATTATTTTGCTGTAAATCACCAACAACATATTCTTTACTCTAGGCAGCTAGTGCTAAACACATAAAAGTATAAAACTACACCCATGTAACATGAATAATCATAAAACATATGCTTGGATCAAGCTTCAAACTATTTAACAAATGACCAATTTGATTATTTGAAAAAAAAAACTAGAATTTTCTGGCTGGAAAAAAATAATTTACTGAAGTTGTCATCGCCTCATACCGAAGAAGGTAATCCCATCTAAATTGTGCAATTTTATCACAATAAACAATACAAAGACAAGACTATATACTTTATTATTGCATACATGGGAAATCTCTCAAGGTTCAGTAAGGTCAAATAATTCATCCAGGACATTCAGTCCAACATCTTTCTTTGCAGTTAGTGGTCTTAGCAAAGATCATCTAGACTATAAAAATTTTATCCACCTATTTGTTTTTTTATAGAACTCCATTTGGTAAATATTTACATTATCTACGAAACTCGAGCTATGATATGAAAAATTTGAAAGAGACATAATAAAAAGCAAGCATTTATTCTCACCTCTCTGGGAGCATAGGAGCCTATATCAACCAGTTTGTTCCCATTGGTTTCCATATCAGGTAGGTGTAAGAAAATATATCTGACCAGTTCATGCATGGTGTGTCGTGCAATCCTCTGAAGCAACTCTCCTTTAGAACTGGCTTGATGGACAACACGAAAGCATGTATTCACAATATTGCACACATGTTGATTGCTCAACCTTGACGATGCTTTACTTTTCATGCATGCCAAAAGAACCTGAAGGATTTTCATCAGCACCACTTCTTCGGAGGCTGGATCAGTCACCTCAAATCTACAGGTCGTGACAGCATCAACAATCAGATGCATAGCCTCAGCAACATTAACAGTATCAATATCAAGCACATCCAGGGTCAATATTTTGTAAACAGAAGACAAAGCAACTCCTGTGATTGGTGCACCAGTTTCATCAGATCGAATTACATCCAAAAATGGCATGAGATAGATGGCTGGGTCAATATTGTGCCACTTATGTTGCCATGAAAATATCTGTTTCCTCAACTCTTTTAAAGAATGAATGAGAGAGTGCTCCAACTGATCATCATCTGCCACGTAGCGAACTCCCCACCGTACATTTCTCCTCATCACAGCCAAAACTGCTCCAATTTCAGAATTGACCATGCAAGCCAGGGGACCTTTGACAGCTTTTACAGGACAGCCATTGAATTCTCCGCCAACTGGATAGGATCCAGACTGCAAATTCAAATGCCCCATATTGACTGCAGTCTCTTTACGTTTGTGCTTGAACCATGCAGCAACTACACATTCAAGGTACCAAAACCTGGCATATGAGCAACATTCACCATTACTGAAGAAGTAATTGCCATCTAACTTCTAACAATCAACACAATCATATACACAGAACTTTTAAAACGTTATGCATAACAAAATAAAATTGCAGAGGGAAACATAAGCATTTGCACCAGCTAATGACATGCATCCCTGACATGTATATCTTTATATGGCATACCAAGTTCAGAGGCGGAATCCACCCTTAGTAGGGTGATTCCAGGCCCATAGATTACAAGCTGAGGGGTGCTGGCTTGCACCTCTAGATTCGGCAAAGAAGATGAGATCCGACACCTATATTCATATATCTTGCCATCGAGATCGGTAACAGAAACACGGAAGGTTCACAATTGAATTTCTTGAGAAATCCAACCAAGGAGCATAATTTGAAAATTGACGAGAAGAAGAAAAAAATATATACCTGATTTGGCGATGGATATGAGAGGGGGAGAGGTTAGCGGCGATGGGAGTGTAATCAAATCAACCTTTTGTGGCGACACCGGAGCGCCTCTGCAAGGTCGTATCGCTGGCCGGCGGGAATCGTCAGATCGTTCCGACTAAGGCCATTGCCTGGTGGCCGGCGTGTGGAAGTATCCAGTCGATACAGAATGGATGTGGATTTGGAGGAGATCAAGAATAGAATGGAATGGAGGAAATGAATAGAATTGGAAAGAAATCTGCAATTGTGATCTTAATTGTTTTATTGAACTGTGACTCAATTCCGACTGACAAATGATTTTCAATGATATTTGCTTATTGATTTTTAATTAATACGGTATGGTCCAATTTTTGTAAATTATCAAATTGGTATGTTTATTGTTGGAACCATTAAGTCAAACTATGAAAAAAAATTGTAGATAAATCATGAAATCAAATATTTTTGTTTAAGGTAAACTTATAAAACATTAAGTCAAATTTATGGTTTCAAAAATAGTAAAAAGAAGAATTTCAATTTTCAGCTACGTCACGAAGAGTGTTATTTTTATCCATTTTGAGCTGAATTTTTTAACTTAGTTAATAAAAATACTATATACCTTAATAATAAAATTTTTTAATTTTTTCAGAAGCACACATATTTTTTTAATCTAATGTGACGATAACTATTAAAAAATCATAATAAAATGAAAAAATTTCAAAAATTATTCAAAATAATTCTTAAACAATATGCTTAAATTAGCTGAACGTTTGATGTTCTGTAACATCATTATTATTATTAATGAAATTTTTTTTTACTTTTTGCTAACTTTTGAAATCACAAGTATTATTTTGTAAACAAAATTTTACAATGATCTTTTATAACTTTTTTAGTAACTTTTGAAATCACAAAATCATCATTTAATTTATTACCGTACCATAACGCAACCAAGACTTCAACTGAGATAAATGGAAGACCCTCCTTTTTCTTTTTCCGATTTTAATGTATTCTAGAAAAGAAAATCCTGTTAATTTATATATATTTTCACAATTTTTGGAGAAAGTGGAAAAATAATCATGCTTATCATGATTAAAATTCAACGACGGTTTATCTATAGCTTGGTTTAAAATTATTACATACAATAATTAGAATTTAATGAGATTATTATTTTATATATAAAAAAAGTAAAATTGATATTTTCCAATAATATTTGCATACATTTGAACCACATTTCAAATTTTCATATGCAAATTTCTAAGTTTTGGTTCTACTTTTATATAAATTAGTTGCTTTCTATGAGATTTTTTTATGATGATTTTATTTTTAACATAAATATTTATATAAATTAATACATAAAAAATAACTAGATTTTAATATATGGCATGTTTCATATATGAGTAGTTTATTTTATAATGTAATATCAACCATTTTGTAAGTTTTAGATTGATTATAATTAAAAAATAAAATGTCTTTTTCGTGTGTGAAGGGGTTGAATATCATCTAGCCCAAAAGGCCAAAACTAATGGGTTTTGACTTGGTCATAAGCCCATTTAAACAAATTGGACTGGACTTTCCACGTTATGAGCCGTACGACTGATGACTTGATCAAAATTAAAGCAACATTGGACCGGTGGAATGGTGTGATTAAGATTAAGATTAAGAAAAATGATATTCAATTATATCACTTATCATCGCGTGATAAGTAAAGTGAATCTCTGTTGTATATACTTCAAGTGTAAGAGGCATTAACGTTTCATCGACGACAATGAAATTAATTTTTTAGTTAATATGCTCAATGATAATTATTATTAAAATTACGAATTTATTGAATTAAACTGTTGGGTCCGATGGTTGTATCGAAAAAACATAAGTGTGGCATTTTGACTATGAATCATTATAGTCGTGTTAATTGTTTATATTTCAATTGACCATGAAAATTATAGATGTCAAATAATATTATTTGCCATCATGTTCTAACTTGAATAATTAATAATTTCATTGATTACATTTAAAAACATCACATGGTAAAATAAATCTCTACTGTACAATATTGAGAACACTTATTTCTTGTTTGGGGGAACACTTATGTGGGTATAAGTGGGAGAAAGATAACAATAGGAATGCTAAACCCAA
The DNA here is from genome assembly GCA_949673415.1 of Euphorbia schlechtendalii. NCBI lineage: Eukaryota > Viridiplantae > Streptophyta > Magnoliopsida > Malpighiales > Euphorbiaceae > Euphorbia > Euphorbia schlechtendalii. The sequence continues at coordinate 21,340 of CATIWQ010525962.1, forward strand.
CTTTATATGAATAGGAAACCATCATGTAAATATACGAATCAAACAAGTTAAATGATGGCATAAAACTTAGAATGTAAAGAGGAAAAAAGGCTAAACTTGAAGACCAAATCATAAATGGGGACCAAACGAAAAATTAGTTAAGAAACTCAATTCTTATGTTTTATCACAAGGTCCACCTTTTTTAAATATTTAAATGTAAACTAATTTTGAAGCTTAGCTTGTGATGATACAAACAAACACATGTCTATGTATATGTCTTATTCTCAATCAAAGTGTAGTTGTAATATCAATACCCTAATTATACCTTTTACAAGGTCACCAAATTAAATCCATATCCCAATGCCAAGAATCATGACTTATTCTTTCTTATCTTCTATGTAGCACGGAAACGGAAACCGACACGGAAACGGAAACGGGGAAACGCCCTTTCTAAAAAATATAGGTTCGGAAACTGTGGGGAAACGCGTAAATAATAAAAATTTAGGGGTATATTCATAAATATGAAAAATATAAAATTTCGCACATATTATTTCATTCTTATATAAAATACTAAAAAACATGAATTTTAAAATAAATTTATTGATTACAAAGCAAATATACATGAGAAATTGCTATTTCAAAACATTAAACAATAGTAAATATGGTTATCGAAGACAATAATGTTTCATGAAGTCTGAAAGTTGTCATATTTACTAAATCGCAATAATGTAA
>CATIWQ010525971.1:0-16384 GCA_949673415.1 Euphorbia schlechtendalii
TTTTTTTTAAAAAAGATCATTGATATATTTGAATTTTATCGTTAAAAATATTACGAATGGCATGCACATTTTTGCAAATTAAATTAAAAACAACAAATATAAATTATAAACTAATGTTAAAAATCTTTTAGTTCAATCATAAATTTGAGTTAATTGATGTATAACTTGATATATACTTAAAATTGACAATTTTAGAGTATGAAATAAAATTTTAAAAATTTTTTTTATTTTCATTTTTATTAGAAATAAGGTGGCATTTTTGCCAAATTTGTTGTTTGTGGGGTTCGAACCCAAAATCTAGCATTTCTTAAATTCTTCAATGATGATAGCCACTCTACCAAAGCATATTGATTTCATTTTTTGTTATCTTTTATTTAAATTTAAAAAAATAGAAAGCATGTTATGTATAATTTTTATTTTTTAATTTTATTAAATAATAAATTTAGACTTTATTAGTTCAAAATCATAAGCGATTATGAAGTATATAGTAAAAATAACAAAATTAATAAAATAAAATTATACAATTATTTAAGGGATATTAATAAAGTTTGGCAACCTAGTTTATTTCCTTTTTTTAACCTCTCTTTCAATTAAAAAAACTAAAAATATATCAATAAAAAATGCATTTGTTAATTATTAACAAGTAATTATACAACTATGTATATTAATATAAAATAAATTAAATTATAAAGTTTTATACAGGTTAAATAATACTGTGTTTATTCAGTTTGAAAAATTTTAAAAAACATAAAAAATGTATTTTCTGTTACAAGGTATAAAATAAAAAAATCAGAAAATTATTTTTCAATTTTTAAAATTGAAATTAATTTTTCAATTTTACTAAAAAAATTTTCTAAAAAACTCTAGAAATCCTGCATCGATAAGCGGTTTCAAAATGGCAAAAGGCGCTTTTATTTCCCCCTAAAAACACTGGTTCCTGGATTTCTTACTCCTAGGGTTTTAAATTTCCCAATAAAATCTATCGCTTCCTTTCATAGCAATTTTCTCCCAATTTTCTTACTCGACCCAACATCATCTTCGTCGTTCTTAATTGCACTGAATGGCTACGGTGAATCTCACTGAGGGAGCTATAGCCAAGATTACTAGCGGAGGAGGAACGCCGGAACTGAAGCCAGTATTGCAGGTTACGGAGTTGAAACAGGTGCAAACCAAACAGCCGCAACAGAGTGATCGCTTCCGCTTGATTCTATCAGATGGGTCTCATTTGCAGCAAGCCATGTTGGGAACTCAGATTAACCACTTGGTTAAAGATGGAATCTTGCGTACTGGTTCTATTGTTCAACTGGTTCAGTATACCTGTACTACCGTTCAAAGCCGCATGTAAACCATCTTATACCCTTAATACTGTTTTAATTTAATTTTATTGTTTTTTTAACAATAAGAGAAGAATAGGTTGGAACATTTGTACTTCACTGTGCCACTTAGGGATGGAATCTGTGGGGTCTGTTTTTATTTTTTCTTCTTCTTCATAGTTTTCGTTTTATGAAGATTAAATTTTTATGTTATTCTATAGTTTTTCTTGCATTCAATGAAATGATTTGATCTCCTCCTCGTGCTGCTATCATATGTTGTTTACCCAATCATTATATAGGTATGTGAAGTTTTTGGTCTCCCATGATATTCAATATTCGTACTGGCTAAAGTTGATTTTTTATTTTTCCTTTGATGTCAACTGTTTAAAATAAATTTTAATCTGCCAATTTAGGAAGTTTTCTATTATTGATTAGCAGAAAAATGAATAATCATGTTTCGTTGTTGGTTTTGAAACCAGTTAATAGAGGGAAGTCAGGGAACTCATCAAAATTTTCAAAGTTGGGGTTTTTTTGAAATTTCATTTGGAGTTCAGTTTTTGTATTATTCATGAGGTATAGTATCATTTACACTCGTATCGACTCACATTTCACCATAATGTTAATGTGCACGGACAGGAATTGCATTGCCATTCCTTGTTTATTTGTTGTGTTTCACTCTGAGTATATCATCAGTGCATGATTATCATCCCGCTTATTAGGATTCTGTCAGGTTTTGGCTTGTGCAAACATGGCTCTTTACTCATCAGAGGGCGCTTTTCTAGCCTGTATTAAATTCTTGAGGCCTGAGGGAATACAAAATATCATGTGGTTATGTTTTTATGATCCTTCGTAATTTCATTACTTTATGAGCCTTTGGGTGATATTGTATGCAACAAATGCCTAAGAAAATAGTATTCGCGCTTTCCTTCTTAGGTTTCCTTTTACAGTTTGTGAATTGCATACTGCTGCAGTGCTTCTTAAGATACTGTTCCACAGCTTCTTTTAGATTCCTTTGAGATATTGTCATGAAGTAGTAATGCAAGGGAAGAAGAGGATGCTTCTGTTGTAACTTCATAATGTTGCTTAGTTTTTCAGCATTTTTTATTTTTTCATTGAGTTTATCTAACCTTATGGTCCTGTTTTCCTTCAATGAATGCAGGATTCTCATCATCCTTGACTTGGTTGTAATTCTTGATGAATGTGCTCTCATTGGGAATCCAGTTTCAACACAAAAGCCCTTAGGGACTTCGCAATCCTCCACTGATCAGCCAGTTAGCAATTCAACAACTTCTCCATCTTTTGGCGCTAAGCTTGGTGGAATGGCTGAAAGCCCAAATTTTGCCGGGGCATCTCTGCCAAATGCTAGAATGAATCAGTTCCAGAGTGGGTTCAATTCCAACAATTATGAATCAGGAAGGTATGGCGCAACAAATGCTCCTCCATCTCATGCAAAAGTGGAGTCTAATTCAGGGCTCTATGGTTCAGCTCCAAGCAACCGGTCATATAATGAACACAGCTCCAGCATTCACAACCCTAGACCAGAAGTCTCGGAGACACCTGGCACTTTCTCATACCCCAATAGGTCGGCGTATCAACCACCACCTCCTATGTACTCCAATAGAGGACCGGTTTCTAGGAATGAAGCTCCCCCAAGAATTATGCCGATTTCTGCTCTCAATCCTTATCAAGGCAGGTGGACAATCAAGGCAAGGGTGACAGCGAAGGGAGAACTTAGGCACTACAATAATCCTCGTGGTGGTGGCAAAGTGTTCTCTTTTGATCTTCTTGATTCTGATGGTGGTGAAATTAGAGTAACTTGCTTCAATGCTGTGGCTGACCAATTTTATGACCAGATTGAATCTGGGAAAGTTTATTTGATTTCGAAAGGAAGTTTAAAACCTGCCCAGAAGAATTTCAACCATCTTCATAATGATCTAGAGATATTTCTCGAGAGCACTTCTACCATTCAACCATGTTTTGAGGATGACAACTCAATCCCAAGGCAGCAATTCCATTTCCGTCCCATAAATGAAATCGAGAGCATGGATAGTACTAGTGTTGTCGATATAATCGGTATTGTAACTTCTATCACTCCAGCAGCTACAATAATGAGGAAAAATGGCATGGAAATTCAGAAGAGAGCCCTCCATTTGAAAGACATGTCAAGCCATAGTGTTGAATTAACTTTGTGGGGAATTTTGTGCAATGCTGAAGGTCAAAGGCTGCAGAGTATGTGTGACTCTGGTGTTTCTCCCGTTCTAGCTGTTAAATCTGCTAGGGTTAACGATTTTAATGGGAAGACTGTTGGGACTATTGCTACAAGTCAACTATTTATAGAGCCTGATATTCCGGAAGCTCGCAGGCTAAAAGAATGGTTCGAAAATTTAGGGAAGAATGCCCCTTCTGTCTCTATATCGAGAGAAATGCTAAGTTCTGGCAGGGTCGATGCTCCAAAGACAATATCTCAAATTAAGGATGAAAAGTTAGGAACTTCTGAGAAGCCAGATTGGATTACAGTCAATGGGACTGTGATATTTGTAAAGGCTGATTCTTTCTGCTATACAGCTTGCCCCATCATTTCTGGGGATCGGGCATGCAACAAGAAGGTCACAAATAATGGAGATATGAAGTGGTTTTGCGAAAAGTGTGATCGAGTTGTGGATGAATGTGACTACCGATATATACTCCAGCTCCAGATACAGGATCATACTGGCATCACATGGGCAACTGCATTCCAAGAGAGTGGTGAAGAGATTATGGGTATATCTGCAAAAGAGCTGTATTTGTTAAAATACGAAAAACAAGATGACGATAGCTTTTCCAGGATTCTCCGGCAAGTTTTGTTCAGTAGATTTGTGTTCAAGTTGAAAGTGAAGGAAGAAACTTTCAGCGACGAGCAGCGTGTGAAATCCACCGTGGTAAAAGCCGAAAAGATGAACTATTCATCTCATTCTAGGTTCCTTCTAGATATGATGGAAAAGTTCAAATCAGGAAATCTTGCTTCTTCCAGTGTAAAGACCGAAAATCCCCGCTCTGACCTTTTTGTCGGTGGATCGTTTGGGAATAGTAGCTTTCCGAACAGGGAATATGGTTTTCCAGCAAATCAAGTGGGTCAGTATTCTGCTGCCATCAATCTTTCTTGTAACAGTTGTGGTTCCACTAATCACAACTCTTCGAATTGCCCCAGTATCATGAATACTCCAAAGCAGGCGCCCAGTGGTAGATCAACTTCGTTTGGTGGTGGTGCAACAGATGGATGCTACAAATGCGGTCAAGTGGGCCACTGGTCGAGAGACTGTCCCGGTCCTAATAGTGTCAATGCAGCTTATGGTAGCAGTCCCATGTCCTCTGGGTCTAAGCAACACGTTGGTGGCTTTTGAAATCGTGCAAGATTCTTAAAATGACCTTGTGTCTGGTTTTTGAATCCTTGTCACAGATGGGTGACGGGGCTTTCTCTGTTTTGTTTTCGTAGTTCCAGTTTCTGAGCTAGTTTGTACAGATATGTGTATTTGTTTTTTTGTGCTCCATTTACCATTGGTGTTCATGTTGTTCCTACTCTGTGGTTGCATTAAGCTTTCATTTTGCTAAATTAATCATGCATAAATGTCTGTTTGTTGGTTTTCTTCAGAATAATTGAAAATCTTCATTCTGCTCTTAGCATTTGATTCTTCTCTTTTGTCAGGTCCAGATTGACAAATAATTTCGTTTTGATATATACTTGGAATGCATGCGCTAATGATCTAGTTTCTTGCACTTAAGGCTCGTAGTTCTTTCAGCTAGAATCAGGTGATATAAAATCATTGGAGATATCATACCCATTTCAGAACATAAAAGTTATACCTTTTATCATTAGAAAAATCATTCTTCTTAAAAAGATATTTCGCATCAAACATCACAATAGATAATAATTACTATATTGTAGCAGCACAAGAGCATGTATATGTGATTAATCCTTAAAAATGCGACTTATAATTTCAGAAATAGAGCTTGTTGAAAAATTAGAATTCAGTGTGAACCAAGATTTCTATCAATACAGAAAGCACGTTTTTTTTTTTTTGGTGAACTCATTCCTCCGTGCCATCCACGCCCGCACAAGGCCTTGGGTGACTGTAATTTCGGGAACCCAAGGCTATGACACAAGAGTGACGGTCACTAAAAGATTATACAGAAAGCACGTTTTAAATTGGTCTAGTGGTGTCTTATTTAGGGCATAGCCTCGTAGTAGTCACAGTTTCTGAAATCAGCAACACACATGGGTTGGTGATGAAGTTGATTCAACAACCTTTAAGCTGCCCATTTTGCTGCTTTGGGCCTCAAAACGGACTTCCTAAGCATAGCAATGAAAGGCACAGCCGCAAACCAAGATAACGAAAACTTCATAGTATGTTCCTTCCACACGCCATCCCCAATTCAGCAATGGCAAGCATCTTTTCAGTTGGAGGTTGCGGACGCAAGTTTTTAACTAGGGCTGCCCTCTCTTTGCATTCAAGATTCTTTGAAAACATGAGATGATATATAATAAAAAAAAAAAGTTAAATACATCTTTACCTCCTAGAACTTGTCACAGAAAGTCTGTTACCTTCCTGAACTTTTAAAAATTTCTAACAACCCCCTGAACTTGGCAGAAGTGTATCAATTTACCCCTTAAACTTGGCTAAAGTGTATCAGTTTACCTCTTGAATGCCACGTGCCAAGTTTCGTTTAGTTTAACTTTTCAGAGATGTCTTTGTTCTTACCCAATCAAAAGTTACCACGTGACGTTCAAGAGGCAATCTGATACACTTTTGCCAAGTTAAAGGAGTAAATTGATACATTTCTGCCAAGTTCAGGGGGCTGAGAGAAACTTTTGAAAGTTCAGGGGTAGTAGACCTTTTATGCCAAGTTTAGGGGGGTAAATATGCATTTAGCCTATAAAAGATATACGGGGTGAAAATTGAAATTGTGATCTTATATATCACAAGTTTGAGTTGACAATTCAGATGGGACGGAGTTTTTTCTTTATTATTATTATTGTAAGCCTATTGAAATAAATGTTATTTTGTAAAAATAATAAAAATAAAAGTATATGATTACCGTAACATTGTTTTGGTGATTGAATACAAAGGTAATTTCTAACAAACTAAAAATTCTTTTATTACTACAAAAGCCATGTTTTAGTTTTAATCTATTCAATTAGCCTTGAACTGATTTTAACGAGGTTCAATTTCGTTTAGCAAGTTTCAAAATAGTTAGTCTGGCAGTTGATCCTATCTGAATCTGAGGCAATTATAGCTCTAAATCTACGATCCACATGTACATGACATACAATTGCAACTGCAATCAACCTGTTACGTGAATAATCAACGGACTACACGACGACACGTAAGGAGTAGAACAAATGTAACATGCCATGAGATATATATGAGCGACTACACCCAAAATATCCTTTTCATTTTTCTGGGGCCAATCCACTACAAACATGGTCACAGTATTCCACCATCACCGTCAACTATTTCTCCTAATGTTTTAATCCAACGGTTTTAAAAACGTATTCAGAAGGTGCGTGTTTCACACTATCTTTCCCCTTTTCCTTTAAGTCAACAAAGCTCGTAGAAGTAAAGCTATACATTTTCCAACCCATTCAATCTTTGCGGGACCCAATTCAATTTGCAGCAATGGGTTTGCAGGTATCGCCATCTTCCTCTCCCTATTTTTTTCTTCAATTATTGTATTCTTTCATATACGATACATTGTAGAATCAATCATATATGTGATGATCCTTTAATTTTTATTTGATTAATTATGATTCAGATCTGCCATTTGATTCGTTGGATTGGAAATTTATGTCAGTTTTAGTTTGTGCATTTTCCTTTGGCTTAGATCTAATTTATCTGTACTCTTGAGTTTAAATTGTATCTTTCTTGATCTTTATTCGAGAAAGGGAGAATTGATTCAGCTCAATTTTGATTCTGGAACTAGAACTTGAAGTAAATTGTGTCGGATATGCGTTAATCACATAAATCAATATAGCTTCCAGTATGCCTTTTAACTCTAGTGCCGCTTGGTCCAGCTTAATTCTATAGCAATTGATATGCATCAATCATCTGAATATATTCGAGTCTTGTTTCTTCCTCTCACTGATCTCACCTTCTTTGGTTCTTGGGAGTAGAATGTAATGGTTGTATATAATTATAGTTAATGGCGAAAATGAGTTCATTTGTGGTTATGTATGATTTAAGTGAAAAAAACGTGGTAATATTAAAGCGGGGATCTGCAGGAGGAATTTGAGGAGCATGCTGAGAAAGCTAAGACACTTCCAGAAAATACTACAAATGAGAACAAACTTATCTTGTATGGCCTTTATAAGCAGTCCACTGTTGGACCAGTCAACACCGGTGAGTTCTTCCTTGTCTTTTTGGCCTTCTCGTATCTCCCAATTTTGAATTGAATCTCTTACCCCCATCTAGCCTATGGTTAAATTCCTTAACATTTCAACTCCATGTTGCCATGTTTAGTCTGAATGACAGTAGGATTGAGTTACGTTTTACATTAACATCAAATAACATGTTTGGTTTGTTGTTATGTATATTAATAACACGATAAGAAAAGATGAGCTTTAGTTATTATCGTCTTATGTTATTGAATGCATTCTGCATGATTTGTATGGTTTTAAATTAATGCTGGAAAATGGGATCCGTGTCTCCATTTTTCCCAGTTCCTCATGTTTGATGTTTAATATTTTCCCAATTAGTTCAGGGGTAGCAATAAATGGTATGGTGTTGAGTTATCAATGTATTCTGTGTCATCTTACAACTTAGAATTGCAAATGTTGATTTGCAGCCCGTCCTGGAATTTTCAACATGAGGGACAGAGCAAAGTGGGACGCATGGAAGGCCGTTGAAGGTACTAATTCCGTCATAATTCTATTTATTAATATTGGTTAAGTTAAATGGACCATAATTAGTGATTGATTTGAATTATGTGGATATGGTGGTGGCAGGCAAATCTAAGGAGGAAGCCATGAATGACTACATCACCAAGGTTAAGCAGTTGCTGGAAGAAGCTTCTGCTTCAGCTTAGTGTGTATTCCCCTTGTGGTCCTATTTTTGGTTGTTTGTCTTTGAAAACATCAAACTGGTCCAAATAATGATCTGTATTTGGTTATATGTTGGTCTCATGTCTGTCTGAATTGGTAATGCACTTTTACCAATATTGTTTTAATTTGATGCTGGAAATGGGACCCGTGTCTTGAATTTTCCCTATTCTTAATGCTTATTAAGTAGTACTACTATCTTTCTCTACCAATTCTTGATCATGCAATATTAAATGCATCTGCTAATGGATAATGAACTTTAAAGTTCGTTATGCATACAAAACAAGTATAATGAATGTTATGCTGTAGATTAATACATGTAATTATTCTAGCTACATGTATAGGGGTATTAAATCAAACAGTTTAGTGAAAGCATTTTAATAATGATTCTTACAGCGCAATTATGCGTAAAATTGAATTCAATTTAGTTCTTGTCCATACCATAACGGCCTTGGAGCCTTTTTAGACTCCCAAATATTCTAACTCTCTATAACAATCTCATAACAACACATTTTTGCATCAACCATTGTTTTCTCTATTTCTAAATTTTCGATCATCATTTATTATTCTTACTTTTTATGTATTAGCATCATTTATGTTATGTGTTTGGTGAAGATTATATGTTTACTTACTAATAAATTTCCTTCAGTTTCTAATATTTGTTATTTTAGAAAGACATTTAATACGTTATTAAAATGATTGATTTTTCCCTTTTAATAAGATTCCCTCTTTTCTTAATTATCAATTTATAAATTAATTTACACTTAATCTCTTTCCTAATTAATGTAAGGGTAAATTAGGAAAATCTTGTTAAAAGTGCATTGATATTTTAAAATGACAAGTATTAGAAACCAAAGTAAAAAGTCTAAAATGATAAATATTAGGAATTAGACATTTGGCAAGTTGTGTCAATTGATGACTGAATTGCATATTGAAATCCTTTTAGATGCTATCTAAGAATCAAATGATGTTTACAAGATATTAACAATATAATTTCTCTTAGATTACATGTGAAAATATGAATATCTTATCAAACAATGCACTACTCATAAACCATATACAAATATTGTAAAAACTAAAGTCAAATATCGAGATACCTCGAAATTTCTTGAAATCGCATACAATTATTGTAAAATGCCACATTAAATTTCACGCAAAACTTCAAAAAGCTTTGTATAGTGATGTTTTTTTCCTGATAGACAGCTCCATCCAAATTAAAGATAAAATGTCAAATATTATGTAAATATTGTATTATAACTAAGTAAATAAAACATTTCTATGTATTTTTTTCATTGTAAATATTTAGAACAGAGCTGCTGTCATTGCTGGGAAAGTTTTTAAATTATTGTAACTTATGTGAAAAAATGCCCATGGGATGTTTTATTTTCAAGATATAAAGTGTTGGTAAAGCAGGCTGGGCTACCGGCGTCCGAGCAACTTCAGTGATAAAGTCATGACTGCTTTGACTAAAGTCCCGATTATATTCCGGAGAATCTGTTTTACAAGTTGGTTAGACTCCACCGCAAATTCATTTGGACCCAGCCATAGTGTGGGATTAAGGGCCTCGTGGCTACAAATATGTTATAAAATGCAAATATTTCAAAGATAATTGCACACATTCTACATTTTTTTAATGAAAAGAAATTAAGGTGTATAAAATCAGAAATTTTGCTTTACAGCCCCACCTTATCTACTAACAGATAGATATTGATACCAGCATTGATTCAGCAACATGGCCGCCCCAATTATACAGCAATTATACCCAAAAAAATTTCTTAGCACTTTGGACCGTGCAATTGTTTTAGTTATAAAAATACAACTAATATAATGATGGGAATTATTTAAATTGTTTACACATAAATAACTTTTACGAAAATAGTTCAGACGATCATGCGAATCAATCATTTGATAGTTAATGGACATTTTTCACCCGTATAAAAACATTTTTCAGTTGTATATCTCATTCTTCACGATATTAACACAATATAAATTTAAAACAAAAATATAACTATTTGTAATCATTAAGAAATAAATTCAAAAAACTTAACAATAAAACAAATGCAAGATTCTAACAAAAGTAAGAGGAGAATCACAGCCCTATAACTTGTTCCATGTAAAAAGTGAAACTTATTTGTAAATTTCACATATTTTGTTAAAATTTGTTCAAATGCATTATGCGAAAATCACTACTCCTTGAATTATTTCCATTTTCAGTACAAAAATTTATACTTGCAAATAAATTTTTTTAGGAATTAGTTCATATAAATGGAATAAAAAAGAGATCATTAAAAATTAAAATGTGAGACCCATACTAGCAATAAAAAATATATTATAAATAGTGTATTAAAATATGAGACCCGCATCTAATATTTTTTACATTCCATCACCACCACTTCCTCCACCCGCCACCGTCACTGCCACTACCACCACCATCACCTCCTCCACTCTACCATCATCAGTTTCTTCATCCCACCACCGCTACTCCTCCCACTATTGTTGCCATCACCACCTTCTCCTCCACCTTGTCACCACCATCACCTCTCCTCCGCCTTCTCACCACCACCACCATCACTTCCTCCACCATTATCAACACTATTTCTTTCACTCCACTACCATCACTTCCTCCACCCACCGCCGTCACCACCACACCTCCACCCCGATACTATCACCACCAATTTCTCCACGCCACCACCATAACTTCCTCCAATGCCACTATCACCAACACATTCACCTCCAACATTTACTTTTATTTTTATAGTAAAATATCAATTAAAATATAATTGATTTTTAATATAATTTATTTATATAATAATAATTATTTTATATTAATTAATTTTATTAAAAAAATTAATTAATATGATATTGTATGTTTAAATTTAATTTTAGAAAATATTTTTCAGATATGTAAAAAACATCTAAAAATATTTTACACTGATATAATCAAACATTGGTTAATATTTTATTTTCCTACACAATATTTTTCTTTACACAACAATTTTACTTACACAATATTTGTACTTCTTGCAAACAAATGAGACATTAATTTGTAAATGAATACAATTTCAACTTTTACCTAATATGATTTACTTAAGATATCTAGTTTGTCAACTAAATTACGACAAGAAACATAATACACGATTAGGCAATAAACTTAAATTAAAATGAAAAGTACAAGATGAAGATAACTAGAAAAGTATATATAATATAATATAATTTTCAATTTTATATATGTTGACACTTTTTTATATAATGATTATGAGAGAAGAGATGGATCAAGGCTTTAATATAATAATGTTTTACTTTACTACTGGATCTTCCTTTCCACTCAAGACAAGAATATCATTTGCCTATTATTATTATTTGGAAAGGTTTCTACATATTAATATCATTTGTATCCTTTTATTATTAAAATACTGAGGCATGGCATTGGCATGCGAATATTCTATCAAGTTCAGTCCTCAAATCAAACATGATTTCACTTTTTTACCCAATTTTCTGACTACTGTACACTAAAAATAAAATATTACAGTATTTTACTTTACTCCAGCCTTAGTACAACCACCACTCAGACATGGTCAATATTCTATCAATTTTACTCTTCAATCCACATCAAAATAACTGTTACATGATATCTCCTTTACACCTTTTCCTTTTCCCTGTGAGCTATTTTCACAAAGACAAAAAGCATCTCCAAACCCTTACTATTACTAAAACAAGACTTAAATGCGTGTCATCAGGGCTCTAAAAAGAGCCGAGCCACTGGTGTCTGTCTCAGATAAGCTCACTTGAACCAAGCTCAATCTTGACTCAGCTCGCTTTAAACTAAATTCGAGCTCAGCTTGATTTGAACAAAACCCGAGCTCATTAAAAATTTTACAAAATCAAACTTGTGCTGCGAATTCAGCTCGGTTTACTGCCCTAGTGTTGATAATAATTTGATCAAAAGCTCAATGTATTAAATTGAATATTAAGGACTACAGAGTGCGCCTAATGATGCTTTTTTCCTTGCACAAAAAGCTATTGAATCAACCTGAACATAAGTGATCAATTACATAGTTTCTACCATAGACCGTGAAATCATTACATTTCCACAGAAAGCTAAGCTACTGCTTCATGGTCTAGAAAAAGATACATCAGCCTATTTACTCAAAGAGCTGTAATTCACACACTAAACAAAGGTTAGATGATAATTTGATAAGTTTTCTATTGAACAAAAGGATATCTAGACCCATAATACTCCCTTGCCCTTGAGGCTCCATCTCTGGCTAGAATTCCTTCTAAATCTCCGATAATTCGAGCCAACCATATTTCCAAGTTTCTCTGTACTTCCTTCAAGTTATTTCTAATGGAGTCAAATGAGCGTCTCATACTAACCTTGGCTTGGCTGTCCATCTCATCATCCCCATAGTAACTCTTCCCTATCTCGGCCTGTAATGCCATTTGCTTTTGCGCAGTTTCTGATGCACGCTGTTGAAGTCGAAATGCTTCGAGCAGAAACTCGGTCTGCCTTTGTATACGAAACTCTGGACTCAGTGTGGCTTCACAGGGATCGCTAGCTTGCTGCAATGTATTATGGAAAAAGTCTTAGGAAGTATACGTCATAATGAAGATACTAACTTTGGTAATAGTAGGAAAAACTTTCATTAGCTTTGTCTAGGCCGGGCCATTACTCTTAGCGAATGTGGAAGCACATGTGCATACATTATATAGAAAGTTGTGACAATGAAAGTTTTTCCAACTTTTAGTCCAAAATTGAAAATTCAGTCATCTCAAATGCCGACCAATAGCTTCTTTCAAAGAAAGCAAGTGGGAGAACGACAATAGGAATTTGAATTTCTACTTATTTTAGTGAAAATAAAAATCCATCTCGTTGTGTTCTTCTTCGAACCAATGCCAATAATTAGCCACGTTAAAGTAGATGGGCAATTAATAATGTGATAATTGCTTATGTAATGGCATATTAGGTGCTCAATCTATCACTTAAAAGAAAATTAGAAGCAAAGCAACACTCCAGCTATACAAGACAAAAGCTTATGAATCTAAAATACTTGAAAATATGTTTTGACGGGTTAGATGGTTATTGAAACAACTAATAGCCAGTTTGGCTGTACTTTCCCAAGCTACTTTTCTGAAAAACCCCATTTTCAAGCTTTTCCAGTAAGCAGCAACGTTGATTTTGGAAAAAACAAGTCAGACAGTTCTTAATTAAATAGTATGAAAGACCAAAATGTGTTGTTCAAAGTCAAAATATGTAGTTCTATAAAAAGTTTGTGAGAGCAACTTATTGGGACAACAGCTTGAAAAACAATACCAAACAGACCCTAAATATTAAGCTTTATTGTATCAAATTTTGGACATCTAGAACACATGCCTGGCAATGTAAAATATCCAAAGGGCAAATAAATATTTCATGGGCCTTTCAGAAACAACATTTCCATTTATTTTAACTATATAGTACAATAAGCACTAAGGATGAAATGACAGAAAAGTTCTAGGTCGGAAAGATTGTGATAGCAAAAAAGGCTAAAAGCAATAACAAAGACACAGGAAAGTATGCATTACCATTCTTCTACAAAGATCATCAATCTTCCCAGCAAGAGCTTGATATCTCTTGGCCTGCTTCCTCATTTGTGACGGAACCTTGGATGAATCAGTTTTGCCAACATTTTCTAAGTTCAGGAGTTCCTGTTCAAGCAATTTCAATTTGGAGGAAATTCCTGTTGATTCGCCATCTACTTTCCACGGAGACTCCCTTCTGAACAGGGAAAAAAGCTTTAATTAAACTTCCATCATTAGCAAAATTGCAGTTATGGTCAATGAATATGACTAGCAGTCTAGCACAGAATGTGGAGTTTACCTTGGCACAAAATGCTTCATATGATAAGGCGATTCGAGTGATTCATAGTGCATATCCTGGAAATATGAAAAAATTTGAGTACAATAATACCAAAATAATAAGAGCAAACAATAGAATTATAGACAATAATTATGACGGAAATGAAAAGTTTCGAGTGAAAGTTCTAATGTGTTATGAGTATAACAATTAGAAGTTTAAATATTAAACCAATTCATGCATCTCCAAATATCAGATAAGAAATGGAATCCATTATTGCACATGGAAGCAACCAAATAATAACAACATTCTGTTGCGTATGACTCTGTTGAGGGAAAAAAGGAAGTTCTTGCTTAAAAATCTAAATGTCTTTTCATACAATTGGGTAACTGTTAGGCACTGGCTTATCCTTTAAATTGCACAGCAATTTTCAAATTTCGAACTATCAGTGGTTTCAAAATGTACCAATATAGTTAGAGAAATTAATCAATCGAGAGAAAAAATAGATCAAACCTGCCAGAGATTGGCTTTGTCAGACCAAAATTTTGAAGCAGAAGCAGCCAAGAAATCTGAACTGAAACCCCCAACAACTGATTGCTGCTGTAGATGATGTTGGCCGTACACGAAATTGACATTATCATCTTCTTCGCCATGGTAACAGTCGCTGTTTCCACAACCGCCAGAAAGTTCTTCCTCCTCTTCCGCCGCGAAATCATTAGAAGGAGTAGCATTTCTAGACATAAACCCAATCATCTCATCCCGTTCAGAAACCTCTCTCTCCAAATCGTGTATTTTAGCTTTCCAATCTTCCCTATCAGACTGAAAATCTTCAAGTCTAGCCCTAAGAGAAGCCAACTCCTCAGTTGCGGCATCGATCTGGTGGAGTAGCCGCTTCTCCTCAGCTTGCCAAGCATTCCTATGACTAGCAAAGATCTCAACAACTCTAGCATTGGCTTTGGAATCCTCTTTTCTCCTTGATTTCATCAGCTTGAGCTGCTCTTCGGCCTGAAAGAGACGAAGAGAAAGGTCTCTGATTTGGGAATGGAGATTGTGAATCAAAGAGATGGAATTTGTAGGTAAGGAAGCCAGGAAGAGACCGAAGCTAAGCCCTAAATAGGACGAGAAATTATGGAACTGCGATTCTGCCTGATTTGAATTTTCTTCTTCTGCCATTTCTAATCAGATAAAGAACAACAAAAACAATGGAGAAGAAGAACTACTTCTGCCCCAACTCCAACGAATATCAATAAATATCCTGAAGTTTTACTAACATCTTTTTATCTGGTAACATTTATTACTTATTAACAATATTCATAGTAGTATTAGATTTTTTTACTTTTAGTTATATTTTATTATTTTTTTTATTAAATATTACGTTTACATTAAATACTAAAAAAATTAAATTTCTGCATGTGATTCAAGTTTGAAAGAATATAAATTAAAATTTAACTATTATATAAGACATTTACCACTTTTACTTTCATATAGTAATTTATTTTTTTGTCACTAATAATCATACAAGTTAAAATATGTTATCATGGTTTAGTGTTAAATTTAAATTTTTTTATATGTGATAATTTTTTGTTTAGTTCATTTTTATATTTTTCTCTACATTTCAATATTAAGATAAAACTATATTGCATTGAATAATAAATGAAAGATATGAAAGTTTACACCAAAACCAAACAATAAATTTTAATTTATATACTAATTGGGTATGAATTAGTATACCTATGTGAGAGGTTTCGTATTCAATATTCAACCTTCTAAAAAATTCATAATTTTTAAAAGAAAAAAATACATTTAACAACACTAGAATGTAAAAGTATAAAACAACATCATTAAAAGTAGACCTGGGCACGAGCCCATTGACCCGCGGAACCCGTTCATGCCCGCTCTTCATGGGATGGGCTTGGATAAGGTGATTGGTGATTAGGCCCGACCCGGCCTGAACCCGAAACGGCCCGAGTAAAATATATGCCGGGCTTGGTTTTAATAATAAAACCCAAGCCCGGCCCATCCGGGCCGAAATAATAATTATTATGTTAAAAATATATATTTATTATATACATTTAAAGTAAAAAAAATTATATGGTTGAAAATTTTCATATTTTTTGCTAAAGTTTAACATTTAAACTCAATTTTATGACTTATACTACAAATATA